>CAUYRH010050322.1:0-26273 GCA_963574655.1 Perodicticus potto
CAGAGGCTTGCCAGGCAGTGGACTGAGACTGGCAAGGGGGGGGGTGTGGTCCCCTGACTCCAACTGTTCTGGCAAACAGAGGCTAGCTGTGTGTGGACTGAGACCGGTGGGTGGGGGTGTGGCCCCTGGCTCCAGCTGGGCCTGTGAGCAGAGAAGCAGAGAACAGTGTGGACTGAGTGTGGTGGGCAGGAGTGTGGATCCCTGGCTCCAATTGTGCTGTTGGAGACCCTTGAATTCCTCTCTGTTGGGGAGGGTTAGCACTGCCTGAGACAATTTGGTTAGAACCCACGCCTAGGGCTGTCCACTGGGGACAATCTGAGGTTGACCTTTGAAGTTCTGTAGTGGAAAAGAACTGAAGGGTAGAGACTGGGTGCCACAGCTGTATCTCTTCACAGTTGAGATTTAAACCTAATACTGTGGATTCTTAGGATAGGATAGAGGTTGGCTAATATCAAAATAGAGCTAGCTTACACTATCTCACCAAGTAGGTCCTCAGACTCTCCGGTCAAAACTCTGAAAAGGGCCTTTGTAAGATTGTAGGAGATAAGACACAATTACAAAGCCTAGCACTTTGGTAAGGGGCTATCTCTACTACCTGGGAACCCCAATTCAATCTCTCCCTACCAGTTCTAATAACCAAACAGTGGAAAATAAACATGGTGCAGACTCAACAGAAGGACTCTAGCAACATGAATAACCAGAGTAGATCAAATCCCCCCAAGAAATGACAAAGGAGATACAATTGAAGATGCCATGAATAGACAGATGGCAGCAATGTCAGAAATCAAATTCAGAATATGGATTGCAAATAAGATAAATAGAATGGAAGAAAAGATAGACATTGAATTCCACAGAGTAGTTCTAAAGTTGTTTCAAGAAATTAATGAATTCAAAGCCCAAGTCACCAAAGATATGGACATAATGAGACAAGAGACAGCAGAGCTCAAGGAAACGAAAAAGTTAGTTGAGGACCTCCAAAATACAGTAGAATCCCTCAGTAATAGAGTTGACCAGGCAGAAGAAAGGATTTCTGAAACTGATGACAAAGCTTTTGAATGTTCCCAAACACTCAAAGAGGCAGACAAATGGAGAGCAAAAACTGAGCATTCCCTAAGAGAGGTGTGGGATCACTCCAAAAGATCAAACATTCTTCTTATAGGAATTCCCAAAGGAGAAGAGGATGGTTCTAAAGGTACAGATGCTCTACTCCAAGAGATTTTGGAGGAGAATTTTCCAAGCATTGCAAGAGGCACAGAACTTCAGATAGCAGACAGTTTCAGAACCCCAGCAACACTCTATCCAAATAAAGCATCTCCTACACAGATTGTGATTAACTTTGCCAAAGTTAAGATGAAGAAGAAAATTCTGCAAGCAGCCAGACATAATAAAAGCATCACCTACAAAGGGTGAAATATCAGAATGACTCCAGATCTCTCAACTGAAATGTTTCAAGCCAGAAGAACATGGTCATCGACCCTCAGTCTCCTAAAACAAAACAATTTCCAGCCCAGGATCCTGTATCCAGCTAAACTGATTTCATTTGCAATAGAGAAATCAAATACTTTAATGACATAGACATGTTGAAGAAATTTTCCATAACTAAACCAGCTATCCAGGATATTCTCAGACCCATCCTCCACAACAACCAGCACAATGCTCTACCTCCAAAGTAAACTGACCCAGAAATTTTTTAACAAAACCCAACTTCCACAGTGGTGAAAGGATTAAAAATGTCCACTGAACATCTAAAAATCATGACACCCCAAACACAACCGTATCAATTCTCTCAGTTAATGTGAATGGTTTAAATTGTCCTCTAAAGAGGCACAGGCTGGCTGACTGGATACATAAACTCAGACTGGATATTGGTTGTATACAAGAATCTCACCTTACCTTGAAGGATAAAAATAGACTCAGGGTGAAGAGATGGACTTGTATAATACAAGCAAATGGAAACCAGAAAAAAGCAGGGGTTGCAATTTTAGTAGCAGGTACAATTGGCTTTAAACAACAAAGATAAAGAAAGATAAGGAAGGTCACTACACATTAGTCAAGTGAAACACCCCAAATGAAAAGATTTTGATAACTAACACTGCCCAGAGTGCTCCTCAATTTATAAAGCAGACCCTAATGGATATGAACAACTTGATATCTTCCTGCACTATAACAGTTGGAGATTTTAACAACCCTTTGACAGTTTTGGATAGATCCTCTAAGAAGAAACTAAACAAAGAAATATTAGACTTAAACCTGACCCTAGAACAAATGGACTTTACAGACCTCTATAGAACATTGCACCCTAATAAAAATGAATATACATTCTTCTCATCAGCCCACAGGTCATCTTCCAAAATGTCCTTCTAAGCCTATTTTCTTAAGAATTCTGATCATGAAAGGATGCTGGATATTATCAAAGGGTTTTCTGCATCAATTGAGAGAATCATATAGTCTTTGTTTTTTATTTTATTGATGTGATGTATTATATTTATAGATTTGCATATATTGAACCAACCCTGTAATCCTGGAATAAAACCAACTTGATCATGGTGTATAATTTTTTTGATGTGTTGCTGAATTCTGTTTGCTAAGATCTTATTGAATATTTTTGCATCAATATTCATTAATGATATTGGTCTATAATTTTCTTTCTTTGTTGAATCCTTTCCTCGTTTGGGTATCAGGGCGATATTGCTTCATAGAATGTGTTGTGAAGTACTCCTTCTTTCTCTGTGCTTTGGAAAACGTTGTATAATATAGGTACTCATTCCTTTTGAAAGGTTTGATAGAATTCGGATGTGAAGCCATCTGGTCCTGGACTTTTATTTTTAGGGAGATTTCATATTTTTGATGCAATTTCAGGGATTGATATAGGTCTATTCAAGATTTCCAATTCTTTCTGTTTGAGTCTAGGAAGGTGGCATGCTTCCAGGTATTGGTCTGTTTCCTTCAGATTTTCATATTTCTGGGAATAGAGATTTTTGTAGTACTCATTGAAGATTTTTTGAATTTCTGAAGTGTCTGTTGTTATTTATCCTTTATCATTTCTGATAGACAATATTAGAGAAAGGGATTAACAAATTGTGGTATACATACACCATGGAATACTATACAGCCATAGAAAGATAGAGACTTCACATCTTTTATATTTACCTGGATGGAGCTGGAACATATTCTTCTTAGTAAAGTATATCAAGAATGGAAAAAGAAAGTATTCAATGTACTCAATACTACTATTAAATCAATACATAACCCCACATACACTTATACGAATGGCAAAGTATAACTATAGTCCAGAAAGTAGAAGGGATGAGGAGAGAGAGGGAAAAGAAGGGGGGATATGGGAGGAGGAGGGGTATGTGGGGACATCACCGAATGTGCATGATGCAATGGTACATTTCAAAACTATTGAGAAATGAGTATAATTGTGATGGAGGTGTTACTTAGTTCAGTGTAAACATTTCACATTATATATGAAGCAGTACCCTGAACCCCATAAATGCATCAATGTACAAAGTTATGATTCAATAAAAAATTAAAATAATTAAAAAATAAACTTAGCATGTATAATGTAAAAAGTGAGCCCTAAACTAATGATTTAGTTAATTATAATGTATCAATACTGGATCATCAATCATAACAAATGTACACACTAACACAAGATGTTAATCACAGAAAAAACTATGTTCCTGGGTGGGGGTGGGAAAGGGGTTTCTGGGAACTCCCTACACTTTCTGCTCAATTTTTCTGCAAACCTAAAACTGCATTTTTTAATGAAATTTTAAAGAGAAGGAAAAGTATGTGATAATAAAAATATCAAAGAACTGGAAGAAAATATAGATGAAAAGCATAATTTAAGAATAACAAACTTTATGAAACATAAAAAAAACTATGAATCAAGAGAATGACTAATACACCTTTAGAAAAATGAGCAAAACATATGAATAGACTATTTTTTAAAAGAGGAACAATAAATGACCAATAAGCATATGAACGAAGTGCTCAGTCACTTTAATAAAACTTAAAATTATGAAATTCCATTTTTTAACTACATGAAAAGGTAAATATTTTAAAAAGAGATAATAGTACTTGTGAGAGGCCAAACAGGTGCTTTCATATATCACTAGTAAGGACTATAAACTTAGATGACCTTTGGTAAGAAAATGTATCCAAAACATCGAAGGCAAAAATATGATTATATTATATAGCCTTTGTTTTCAGGGCTTGCCCTAACGAGCCCACCCAAGGATCAACCCACCCAAAGTGAACTGAACCTTGATTTGTTAGTTATTTACAACTATAAATTTAGACATTAACATCTAGAAAATTGGCAAGATGCAAATAATTAAGTCCCCCCCTCTCTCAGACCTCTTAGTCAACTCAACAATGAAAAGTGAGCCTCTTCCATAGAGCACGGTAACTGCAGCACACTTAAAAATAAATTCAAAAGCCAATGTCATACTAAAATTTTCAAACTGCTAGAAAATTCTCCTTACATATTTATTTTTAAAGTGTGCCTGCCAACTTCATTTAGGTGGGTACAATTAAGACTTCCATTTTACAAACCGGGAAACCAAGGCAGAATGGGTTGACAAGTCTCAGAGGACAGCCAGGCACTTACGACGTCAGGAGCAGCCTTATTTCCAGCTCTTGAAGGTACTTGAGATTCACTCACAGCTCTTTAAAAAGTATTTTTTTCAACGAAAGAAATTTTGTTCAATGAGTCTGGAGTAAGGCTTTTGTGTCAGTATTTTTAATCTACTTAAGAGGAATGTATCTCAACCAGTGGTTTATTAACGTTTTGCATTCAGATCTTGCACTGGCCCTCTTTACCCTGACCGGGCTCCTAAACTCCTTCGGCCGGGGTATGTGAGCGTGTGTTTACGTGTGAGCATATATGTGTATGTGTGAGCATGTGTGTGTGTGTGTGTTTGTGTGAGGGTGTATGTGTGTCTTTTAGAGAGGGGTGGCCGCCCCACAAACCCTCTCAAGTTTAAGCGACACCCTCGTTCTCCCCTTGCACACACATGGACCATCTTATCCTTCCAGAAAGAGGCCTTTCAGGGCAAGAGAACTCAAGTGGGCCTCAGGAGCACAGGCGCAGGAAGCACAGGACTTACAAGACTGGCTCTGCTTCTTCCAGGTGATTTCCAGTTTTAAATTCAACTCTGATTTAGTCAAATCCCATACATCACATAAATTTGTCGGAAAACATCCTGGACGCCACAGCGGATGGCATTAAAACTTACACACGCGAGCACGTTCTTCTTTCCTGGAGCCCAGGTGGTTGCAGAGTCGGGGATGGGGGTGGGGGAGGGTTGAGGGACTCGGGGCGGGGCTCGGGGCGGGGCTTGGGCGGGACTGGGGGCGGGGCTCGGGGGTCCGCCCTTGGCCACGTCCCTGCTGCAGGTGGCCGGGCACTGTTAAGTGCGGGAAGCCCGTCGACCCCCAAAGTCTCCAAAGTGGCCGCAGCCGGCGATAACGAACGCCTAGGGGCGAGGACACGCTTCCAACCCGTGAGCAGAGCCTGTAACCCTGCGGCTCTCCGCCTCCCGCAAGTCCTCCAGTCTGAGCTTTGAGGCAACCCACGTGTGAAGGCCCCGCCCAGGAGGGCGGTCCAGGGGCGGGGCCGGAGCTCCCGCCCCCGGGGCTAGAGTTTAAGGCTGGGCTCCGCCAGGCAGGGGTTGTGTGCGTGGGCCCTGGTGAGGCTGAGGGCGCAGCAAAGTGGCAGGAGGAGAGGGCGGCGTGGCTGGAGGGCACCCGGGCTGCACGAGCCTTGTTGACGCCCGAAAGTGTCTCTCTCATCTTTAGGAAGATGCATCCCTCATCTTTAGGAAGCAGGAAACACTAGTGTCAGGACCCTGGGGCAGGGAAAGCCCACTCCTTCCCTCATCTGTTCTCTGCTTTATTATTATTTTTATTCCTCTCTAGAACATGAACTTCCCATGCCTCTGGCTTGGGCTGCTGCTGCCTTTGATAACAGTGCTGGGTTTCGACTACCCCCACCAGGAAGGGATAGCAGCCTTTTTGAAGACAGTTGCCCAAAACTACAGTTCTATCACTCTCTTACACAGCATTAGGAAGCCTGTGAAAGGCAGGGTCTGTCTCTCACACTTTCCCAAACCCTCAGCCCTGCTTTTCATTCATTAAATATTCCGCAGCTTCTGGACCCCTGCCATGAAGCTGCTCTGAGGGTCACCAAACAGGTAAACCAGCAGTGCCAGCGTGTTGGTTGTTTTCTGCTTTTGTTTGTTTTGTGGGAGGAATGGAGGGAAGAGCTCAATTGTCTTGAGCTTCTCTGTTGTAATTCAGTGTCATTTACCCTTTGCGTTATTGGAGTTCTGTCTTTTTGCTTGCAGACGCTGGTTATTTGGAATATGGATTTTAGTTCCTTTTCAAAATAAATTCTCAGAGAAGGCAGCTGTTGTGCCCAGGAGTTCCACAAAGACCACACTGTCAAGCCAAATTCATAGCAGGGTCCCTTTATTGAAGAACCAGCTGGTGACTGCCTCAGTGTCCCAACATGGGGTTTCTGAGAGCAGCCCCTAGTGCTTAAGGGGTCGGGTTTTTAAGGCCTGGTCTGCATCTGGTTGGCACGCAGGCTGTCCAGGTGCATCTGGGTGGGTAGCAAGCAAGCATTGTACAGAAGCAGAAATTTGTGGTTAGTTAGCCATACGTCATACATCTTTGTTTTAATATTTTCCCCCTACACATCTAGTTTCAATACTTTCCCCCAAACATCTTAGTCTCAGTATTTTCTCCACCTGTGATGGGACAAGAAACTCTCTGCTCCCCATAAAGCCCCTCAACTGAGGAATTACTTGAAAGAAGAAAGTAAAGTAGTGAAATACAGGGATAGCCACTAGTGTGGCACCACAGTGATTGCCTGACCCATTGTCCAGAAATAAAATTGTTTCCTTACCTATGATTGCTGTAACCGCAAGGGCTGTAATACTGTTTTTTGTTTTTGTAACAAACCGGTTACAAAAGTTGGTTGCTTGCTGGCTGGACTAGCTGGACTGCACGTAGCCCCTGATAGTATAGATAATTTACCCTATATAAACCCTTCCCTTTTCACTGCCAGTACTATTACCTCTGTATCTACGTAGAGGGCCGGTTGGTTGGCCAACCTAATAAAGACTCCAAAATTGGCATCAATTAATTGGCATCCTTGGTGGTCTTTTAATCTTGCACTCCGTAACATCTGGAGGCCCCAGCAAGATCCCCGGGGACTTTCCCTGGGGTAGGACTACCTAGATGAGTGGGGCATGACCAGGGACGGCCCAGTCTCTTTCCAGCCCCTGAGAGACGTACCTCAGCCCCAGATTAAGGCTGACCCAAACCCTTGGGCTCAACTCAATAAGGAGTCACCTGGGTCTGGGTCTTACCGGTAAGTCTGTCAAAGATCACATAGATGGCCGGACGTGGCCCAGTGATTGTCTGGGGGCTTATAAGGGAGCCCGAGTTGGGTTTCTTTGTATGTAGGATGTGAGTGAGTGAGTGAGTGGTGTGTGCTGAAGGGAAGCAGTCCCAGTCCATGACCTTATCATATAGCTAAGTGGCAAAATTGGTTCTCAGGCTGCGCTCTAGTCCACAACTCTCTCATAGGGCTAAGTGGCAAAATCGACCTCAGGGTCAACCCAGTTTGGGATTTGTATGGCCTGCCTATTGCTAAGATAGAGTTTTAAAATATGGTCAGAGGCTCTTGATGTGACCAACCTGTTTCGGGATTTGTACAGCCTGCCCGTTATTAAGATAAGGCTTAAAAAGGTGGATAAGGTGCGACCCTCGTGTATTTTCTGTTTCATGTCATCTGTTTGTTTGACGTGTCATTTTTCACAGTTTCTGACTTGTCTCATAGAAGATTAGACTTGACCAGAGTCAGATTCTGTTGAACACATCATTTCTTGGGTTTCTGATCTCTTCTTATAAGGAAGTCTTTCTGATTTCCATCCTCATGAAATTTGTTTCTTTACTTTTCTTCTAGTTTGTTTATTGTGACTCCAAGGGATCCAGAGCCACCGTTTGTCAATCCAATCGCTTAATATCATCGTTTGGATCATACTAGGAGTTGTTGGCATAGTGTTTGCCATTGGATTATATACTGTGGCTCCTGAGTCATGGACTCCTGCTGAGAAAACTACACTGGTTGGGTCCTATCTAATTGTTACGACTATTTTTGCTCTAATTTGTGCCTTTCTGTGAATGCCCCCTTTAAGGTTAGACCTTGCCCTCTTTTCTACGATAGGACAAGCTCTTCCTGGCGAAGTTACATTCCTTTTTAAACACTTCTACCCCCCCCAGCTCATTGCTTGTTTTGTAAAACCCATATTAGGTGTTGCTGTTGTTTTTCCCAACATCCCTGCTTCTCTCCTTGTGGCAGCAGGGATAGGTGTACTTCTGAAAGAGGAACTTATATATGGTACCTGCCAGGGTGTTGGACACAAGGGTGTCATAATCTGCAGGAAATAGTTGGATTAATTTTAGTCATAGCATAATTCCTTGGTGGATCCAAAATTCCTATCCAGTAGATCTGTTGGTCCACCTATTCTTTCATCCCTTTCCCTTTTCCCACTGGGGCAGGACACAGGAGAACAATTGACTCCCACCCTGTTGATATAAAAAGGGGAGTATTTGTTCTCCTGAGGGCGTATTGGGATCTTCCAGGGCTTATGCCTCTTACTTTATCTATCCAATACATCAACTTTTGGCACCAGTGGACTCTTGGAATCCACCCCTTTTGATTTACCCTCCTAGAACCTCCCATTTGCCTAGGACAAGAAACAAGACTTTGAAGTTACAAGTCCAGACCCTCCAAGACTTGGCTAGTGTAGTACTATTAGAACCTTTAGTAAAAAAGGCTTTTTATTTTTACTTAAATCAGGACCTAACCTTCACCGATCAATAGATCATCGATTGCATTGGGAAAGGCTATTATAGATTATTATAAAACATGGGACAGTCATCCTCTGCAAATATCCCCCTTTCTTGTAGTTTGGAAAATTTTGAGGATTTCAGACAGAGAGCTCTCTTTTATGGATACAAAGTTAACACTCCTTTTCTAAGAACTTTATACGAATTAGAGTGGCCTGCTTTTGCAGTAGGTTGGCCCCCTGAGGGTAATACAAATCTTCAGATAGCATACAGAGTCAAGAGGATTATTTTTGGAAATCCAGGGCACCCAGACCAAATTCCTTATATTTTAGTATGGATGGATACTTGTATTGATGATCCACCTATCTGAAGATCTGTACAAAAAATAAAAGGAGTAAAATTAGTCTAGTAAACCAGGCTAAGGAGGCCCCAAATCAGAAGGGGGGCCAAGAGACGGATGAGGAAACTGTAGGAAAAAGGGGAAGGAAAAAGGGAAAGGAAAGTTGTATCTGGGTTTACCAGACAATTCCAATGGTTGGGAACACTTTGGATTCATGGGAAGATGCCCACCATGTCCTCCTACAGCTCTTGAGCCGGACCCAGAACAACCCCCTAGTCCCCCACCTGCTTCAAGTCAATCAGCTCCAGACCATGTACCTAGTCCACCACATACATGGAGTGGGCACCCCTACCAAGCTACCCCTAGTAAAATGGACCCTTTACCTGAAGCAGGCCCACCGGTCCAACCACCCCCTGCCCCTATTCTGCCCTATGGCAGACATTCCAACCCACTGCCAACAGGGATGCTGTCCCATTCCTGGTTTATATTCCCTTCACTACTAGTGATCTTTATACCTGGAAGCAGCAGAATCCATCCTTTTCTGATTAACCCAAGCCTTTAATTTCTTTGCTGGAATCAATCTTTTATACCCATCAGCCAACCTGGGATGACTGTCAACAGCTGTTGCGAACTTTGTTCACTTCAGTGGAAAGGGAAAGAATTTTGAGAGAAGCCCGGAAGCATGTTTTGGGGCACAATGATCAACCTACCACTGACCCTGATGAAATGCGGGTGGCTTTTCCCAGCACAAGGCCATTTTGGGACCCTAACATGGATGTAGGTAAGGGGACTGTCATCAATTATCACCTGACTCTGCTGAGGGGACTCAGGGCTGCAGCCTGAAAGCCCACCAACCTCTCTAAGATAAGTGAGACTATTCAAAAGTCAGATGAGACACCTGCGGCCTTTTTAGAGCAGCTAATGGAGGCCTATTGGCTATACATGCCCATAGACCCCGAGGCTCCCCAAAATAGGCCATTAGCCATTAATATTGCTTTTGTCTCTCAGTCGGCCTCAGGTAAAAAGAAAAAGTTATAGAGAATTGAGGGATTTGAGAGAAAGCTCGTATCTGAGTTAGTGGAGGTTGCTCAAAGGGTCTATAATAATCGGGATGATGTGGAAACCCGACATTCCAAGAAAATAGCTAAGGTATTGGTCACAGCCCTAGAAGAGCAACAGGGGAATCGGAGACAAAACCCCCGTTTCAAAGGAAACAGATGGGTCCCAAGTGGACGGGATGCAGATAGAAGAACCCACATCCCTTTGAAGTCTGACCAGTGTGCTTATTGTAAGGAACTGGGGCACTGGAAGAATGAATGCCCCAAAAGAATGAAGGACACTGATAAAGAACCTTCTGCTCCAGTTCTGTTAGAATCAGACTGATGAGGCTGAGCCTCCATTCCCCTTGGCCCCCAGGAGCCTACAGTGACGCTGGAAGTAGGGGGCCAATTTGTAAATTGCTTAGTAGATACTGGGGAAACTTATTCAGTTTTACAAGAGACAGCAGGCCCCCTCTCAAACCATCGGACTCCTATACAAGGGGCCACAGACAAGACAAAAGCTTACCCCAGGAATAAAACTAGAATAACTAATTTGGGAAACGGAACTATTACCCATTCATTTCTAGTCATGCCTGATTGTCTCTACCCCTTATTAGGTAGGGATTTACTCCACAAATTACAGGCTACAAGCTCCTTTGGAGAGGAAGGGGTGGAATTAACTATTAAGTCACCATATGATCAATCTCCTTCAGCAATACTGGTGGCATGTCCAATATCAGAAGGATACCACCTTATGGGTCCTGATAAGTCAATGGCACCCTTGCCCTTCCTCAAGAAATTGCAGCAAGAGATACCAGGTATATGGGCAGAGACTAACTCCCCAGGACTGACTGCCCACCGACTCCCTATCATAGTTCAGTTACTGAGTACAGCTGACCCTATAAGGGTAAAACAATACCCCATCACTTTGAAAGCAACACAGGGGGTAGCGGTGCGTATCAAAAGACTCAGAGAAGCAGGAATTTTAATACCGTACCTATCAGCATGGAACACTCCTCTTTTGCCTGTCCAGAAACCAGGGACTGATGATCCAGTGCGAGAGGTGAATAAAGGAGTGGAAACAGTCCACCCAACTGTCCCGAATCCCTATACATTGCTGAGTCTGCTGCCTCCGAGTCATTAATTTTATACTGTGTTGGATCTGAAGGACGCTTTCTTTTCACTCTGTCCGGCAGCGGTAAGTCAACCCATATTTGCTTTTGAATGGACAGACCCAGAGGGACATTTTACAAGACAATTAAGGAGGACCAGACTCCCCCAGGGCTTTAAGAATCCCCCACCTTGTTTGATGAAGCCCTAAGCCAGGACCTCCATCCTTACTGAAACCAGCACCCTGAGGTCATATTACCCCAATATGTGGACGACCTGCTGGTGGCGACAAGGGACCTGGTAACGAGCCAGACAGCCACCCTCCAGAAGCTGGGATATTGGGTGTCAGCTAAAAAGGCGCAGTTGTGCACTCAGACGGCCAGGAATCTGGGCTATGAACTGCACGAGGGCATGCGGGCGTTGTCGCTATAGCGACTTCAGGCGAACCTCCAGATTCTCCAGCCGAGAACTGAGGCAGGTGCAGGAGTTCCTGGGCACCGTGGGGCACTGTCGGCTCTGGGTCCCAGCGTTCACCGAAAGAGCGAAATCTCTCTTCGTGTGTACAGGTGGAAAAGACACGGAAAGACAGGCTTTCAGCAACCTGAGGGAGGCGTAGTTAGCGCCCCAGCCCTGCCCCTCCCCAACCTTCATAAGCCATTTCAACTGTATGACTGAAACTTGGGGTATAGCAAAGTGAGTATTGACTCAGACTTTGGGGCCCTGGAAGCGGCAGCTGGTGTATCTCTCTCAAAGCTTAGATCCACCGGTGGCAGGATGGCCACATGCTTTATGGCCAGTGGCTGCCACGGCCATGCTAGTGGTGGAGGCATCTAAGCTCGCCATGGGACAGGATGTCCAGATTGTGGCCCCACGCGCTGTTACGCAGTCCCCCGGACAGGTGGCTCTCAAATGCCAGGATAACTCAGTCTCAAGGTCTCCTGCTAGACCCACCCCGCATTCGATTCCTGGAAACGTCAGCCCCCAATCCAGCCACCCTGCTCCCGGACGACAGCCCTTCCGATCCCCTGCACTAGTGTCCGGACGTGCTGGAAACTGCAGTGCGTGAGTTCGGACCTGCGGGATGAGGCGTGGCCGGATCCGGAGGCGGTGCACCTGTTTACTGAATGGAGTACTGACGTGCTCCAAGGAATAAGGTTTGTGGGGGCGGCGGGGGTAACTCAGCACCATGTTACCTGGGCCCAAGCTTTGGGTCACGCAACTTCCGCTCAACGAGCTGAACTCGGCTGTGACTCAGGCCCTGCGTTGGGGAAACGGTAAGATTGTGAACATTTGCACTGACAGCAAATAGGCTTTTGCCACTGTTCATGCCCACGGAGCCCTCTACAAGGAGAGGGAGTTTTTGACTTTGGGAGGAAAAGAAATAAAAAATCAAGAAGAAATTTTTGGCTCTATTGGAAGCCATATGGTTACCAACAAAAGTGGCCATGATTCATTGCCGGGGTCACCAAACTAAGGTCACTCCTATTATGAAAGGAAATGCTTATGTTGATCAGGTGGCACAAGAGATTGCCTAAGAACCAGTGGAGCCCCTTAATGTCCTACCGCTCTGCCCCACCGGACTCTCCCAGCTTCCCCGCACTATACGGATGAGAACAGAATGTGAGAAACAAACTGCAGGCCAAGAATACTCCAAATGGATGGAAAATTCTCCCAGATTATGGAATACTAATTCCAAAACAATTAGGGAAAGAACTTCTTGGACAGGTCCATGATAATACCCACCTTGGGGATACTAATCTCTCACGGAGTTGTTCCAGAAAAATTACTGTGTGCCCCACCTACAGAGGATGGCCAAGAAAATCGCTGGCCAAAGTGTGCTAAGGTAAATGCCACTGCTGGATCAGCAGTGCCAGTGGGACCAGACTCAGCAGTGAAGTCCCTGGTGAACAATGGGAATTGGGCTTCACTGAGGTAGGGCCTTCTCAGTACGGGGATAAATATTTAGTAGTTTTTGTTGACACCTATTCTGGACGGACTGAAGCATACCCTACAAAAACCGAAATTGCTCAGATAGTGGCTAAAAAGTTATTAGCAGAAATTATCCCCAGATTCAGGTTGCCACAAAAACTGGGGTCTGATATGGTCCGATGTTCATCGCCCAGATTACCCAGACATTGGCTAAGATACTGGGAACCACTTGGAAATTGCCTTGTGTATACAGACCACAGAGCTCAGGACAGTTAGAAAGAATGAAGAGAGCACTCAAAGAAACATTGAGTAAGTTATGGTTGGAGACTGGTGAGAATGGGGTAGGCCTCCTTCCCTTTGCCCTTTCCCGTGTACGGTGTACCCCCTATATAAAAGGAATAACGCCCTAAGAAATCATGTTTGGAAGGCCCCCACCCCTTATCCCCTGGGTAGGGGATGAACAACTAGCTGAGCTAACTGTACAGTCTCTCCTCAAGTCTTTGCTGGCCTTGCAGGTGAACATAGTAAAAGCCGCGCATGCTAATGGGAAACACCACTGCCTGGTGAGACCCATGCTTTGCAGCCAGGCGACTCGGTGTGGATTAAGAGACATTCCCCTGGGACCCTAGAGGCTCTCGTTGGGACGGACCTTTACCTATCCTCTTATCTACTCCTACCGCTGTGACGGTGGCTGGACGATGCCATCGGATACATTGCTCCCAAATAAAGAAAGCAGAGCCTCTGCCCAAGGAAAAACGGTGTGTGACCCTCACTAGGACCCCCTAAAGATAAGACTGGTTCAGGACTCTTGATTATAGTGGCCTTTTTGTGGGGGCAGACACTGGGAAGGGTAGAGACACGTTGGAAAGAGTTAACTCCTTGGCCCCAGTGAAATACACCTGGGAACTCACACTCCTATGATGGAGGGCTTGTTAAGAGGTTACGCACTGTTAGTCAACCCATATTTTCCATAGATCTTTGTGAGTTGTTTCCTCTTAGCAGAGACCCACCTAGCTGGAAAGTACCCCACAGTGAAGGTGAAGGAGTGGGGTTCTGCATGGAGGGGTTTGGTTGTGGAACCACAAAGGCTGAAAAGGCATTATAGGATATGCAATATTACACCTGCCCCAGTGTAGGGAATAAAGATTGTGACAAGGGAAATCAATATCACCATGCTAGGTGCGGCTATGAAACTTTAGCCCCTTGGAAAAATACAGATACACACATCTCTCTCACTCAAGGGGAAAAGAAATACATTTACCAGGATGATCAGGAACTCCCGGGAACTTGTAATCCTATTAGTATAAATGTATTCAAATGGCAACCGGATGGAATTGGGTGGGAAGGAAGATGTACAAGGGGATTAAGGCTTAGATGTACAGGGAATCATCCTAGAACTCCTTTTACCATCCAGAGATTCCTGCCAAGGAGAAGTTATAATCCTACTGGCCCTAATCGGGCCTTGAACCCAGCCCTACCCCCTGTACAACCTCCTCCTCCTTCTCTTCCAACCCAAGTACCTTCTGCGATGGCACCCCGCCGTACAATCATACCCCAGCCATCCCCTTTATTAGGTATGTTAGATGCAGTATTCCAGTATGTGAATAGTAGTAACCCTAATATTACTAGAGACTGTTGGATTTGCTTAAACCCTGCTCCTCCATATTACATGGGTCTGGCAATAAATGGGAGTATAGGAGAAGAGAGTGATCAAAGCCAAAATATAACCTGTGTGCAGCACCAAGCCCACAGTAGATGGGAGAAGAGACTAAATTGACCTAAGGTGATTTGCAAGGGAAAGGATTTTGTGTAAAAACATTAGGATTTATTTTAAAGGAATCACCCTACAAGGCTTCCTGCTTCATCGTGTTGACCCTGCCGGCCTCCAGTGAAGGATATGTTCTAAAAGCACCGGATGGAGCCTGGTTTGCATGTACTACTGGTATTACCCCTTGCCTAAGTTCTGTATATTTAGAAAAGGTCCCTATCCTTTGCATTTTAGTCCATATTTTACCCCAAGTATATTATTGCTCTGGGGATGGAGGGCGGGAACATTTAGGGCTAATATCAGGAGATTTATCAGAACATTTCCGTAGGAAAAGAGCACCAATTTTATTTATTTATTTTATTTATTTATTTATTTTGAGACAGAGCCTCAAGCTGTCACCCTGGATAGAGTGCTGTGGCATCACACCTCACAGCAACCTCCAATTCATGGGCTCGAGCGAGTCTCCTGCCTCCGCCTCCCAAGTAGCTGGGACTGCAGGCACCCACCACAACACCCGGCCATTTTTTGGTTGCAGCCGTCATTGTTGTTTGGCGGGCCCGGGCTGGATTCGAACCCGCCAGCTCAGGTGTACGTGGCTGGCACCTTAGCCCTTGGAGCCACAGGCGCCGAGCCAAGAGCACCAATTTAAATACCTGCACTCATAGGAATTGGAATATCTGGACCAGCCACGATAGGTGCAGCCACCCTAATAAAGGAGGGGGAATCACTTCAAGGCCCTTATTCAGATAATAGATAAGGAAATAGAGGCAATGGAATGATCCGTGGCACGTTTGGAAATTTCATTACATTCCCTAGCAGAAGTAGTTTTTCAGAATAGAAGGGCCCTTGATCTTCTTTTTTTAAAGCAAGGGGGGCTTTGGGCTGCCTTGGGAGAAACTTGCTGTTTTACACTAATAACTCAGGAATCATAAGAAATTGCAAGGCTGAAGTAAGAAAGACACTAAAGGAGAGGGGGGCTGAGCTGGGGCCAAAGAATTGGTATGAAGGGATGTTCCAGTGGTCGCCCTGGTTAACAACACTCCCTCCTGCCATTGCAGGCCCCCTTATTCTCCTTTTGTTAGGATTAACTGTTGGACCATGCATCATCCATTGCCTGACTTCATATATTCAAAAAGGTGTGCAGGCAGTAAAGTTGCTGGTCTTGAGAACACATTATAAAAATATAGTGCAAGAAGATGAAGAGGAAAAAACAAAGATTAGTTCATCCCCGAATCAGAAGGGGACAGTGTGATGGGACGAGAAACCCCCTGCACCCCCCAGAAGCCCCCTCAACTGAGGAATTACTTGAAAGGAGGAAGTAAAGTAGCAAAAGACAGGAGTAGCCACCAGTGTGGCGCCACAGTGATTGCCTGACCCATTGTCCAAAAATAAAATTGTTTCCCCACCTAGTCCTGTGATTGCTGTAACCGTAAGTGCTGTAATGCTGTTTTTTGCTTCTGTAACAAACTGATTGCGAAAGTCGGTTGCTTGCTTGCTGGCTGGACTGCGCATAGCCCCTAATAGTATAGATAATTTACCCTATATAAACCCTTCCCTTTTGCAGTTTTTTTTTTTTTTTCGCAGTTTTAAATCCTTCCCTTTTCATGGCCAGTACTGTTCCCTCTGTATTCATGTAGAGGGGCAGTCGGTTGGCCAACCTAATAAAGACTCCTAAATTGGCATCAATTAATTGGCATCCTTGGTGGTTTTTTAATCTCCGTAACACACTTGGTATTGTTTAAAAGTCAGTCCAGGAACAGTTGGTGCCTCCCGGTTTGTTTCCCAGGAAGTTAGCCAAGCAAGAAACTGGGATTGAACTAGAAGCAAGAAATCAGTATTAGTACTGATGAGAAATTAGTATTTTCTCATTTATCTTGGAGGTAAACTGGACTTATTTCATTTCTTTTTTTGAAAGCTTGCAATCTGGAAATTTGCCAGGAGTTCACTAGTATTTTTCCATTATAGCCTAGGCCGGACACTTTTTTGCTTTAGCCTAACAGCAGCTTATTCACCTCAATTTACCTTTTCGTTGGTTTCTTTAAATATGATTTAGACTATTAGTATCATTTCTTGAAGTCTCTTTTAAACTAAAATAGTGCAGTTTTGTAGGCAAGATTTCTGTCATGTATAATTAGGCCTATGGCTTAAAGTTACACAAAACTATCATTTCTACAAGTTTCTTTTAATCTTAAGTAGTACAGCTCTCTTGGTTAGATTTATGTCATGTATAGTTAGCCCTATGGCTTGAAACTATGTGCTAAGAAAAGTGGCTCTATGATTAAAAGCTATTTATAAAATGTATCCAATTGAAGAACACAATTGCTAGGTAATATGTTAGCAAGGGCTGATAGTCTTCCTATCATTTTCATATTTATCATCATTATTGTTCTAGTTTAGAAACTATATTTTGTTAAAGATCACTCAGATGGGAATGTTTTATCATTATTATTATTATTATTTGAGACAGAGTCTCACTTTGTCGCCCTGAGTAGAATGTCGTGGCATCACAGCTCACAGCAACCTCAAACTCCTGGGCTCAAGCGATTCTCTTGCCTCAGCCTCCCAAGTAGCTGGGACTACAGGCACCTGCCACAACGTCCAGCTACTTTTTAGACTTAAAAAGTGGGGAGGCTTGCTCTGGCTCAGGCTGGTCTCAAACCTGTGAGCTCAGGCAATCCACCCACATTAGCCTCCCAGAGTACTAGGATTACAGGCATGAGCCACTGCGCTCGGCCTCAGATGTGAATTTTATAGCACATCTGGCAACCAGACAAGGCAAATAATTTTATCAGTTATTATTTCTTAATCCTCTTTTATTACAATGAGAGATTACCAAAATCTCAAAGGATTAAATCGAAAGTTTCATAAAGTCTATGCAATTTGTATCCTGGATTTTAGCTCTGAGCTTTGAGCCAATTAGAAGTCTCATAATTACTATATATATATATATTTTTTTTTTTTTTTTTTGAGACAGTCTCACGATGTTGCCCCTGGTAAAATGCTGTGGCGTCACAGCTCACAGCAACCTCAAACTCTTGGGCTTAAGCAATTCTCTTGTAGTCCCGAGTAGCTGGGACTGCAGGCACCTTCCACAATACCTGGGTTTTTTTTTTTTTTTCTGGTTGTAGTTGTCATTGTTGTTTGGCAGGCCCGGGCTGGATTCGAACCTGCCAGCTCCAGTGTTTGAGGTTGGTACATTAGCCACTGAGCTATAGGTACTGAGCTCATATTTTTAAATAGTCATCATTTTCAAGAATATTAAGGTCACAGTTTTTATATTGAAGAAAAAGTATTACATAAATA
This sequence comes from Perodicticus potto, assembly GCA_963574655.1. Taxonomy (NCBI): domain Eukaryota; kingdom Metazoa; phylum Chordata; class Mammalia; order Primates; family Lorisidae; genus Perodicticus; species Perodicticus potto. The sequence goes on from CAUYRH010050322.1 coordinate 18,362, forward strand.
TACTGATGTGCAAGGCAAAATAAAAACGCTAGGCTGTGTGCAATAGTGCCTTTGTTTTTAAATAACATTGCCAAAGAGTTGGTGCCAGAATTATTCTCTATGGCTCTGTAATCCAAAGCTGGAAGCATGAGAAATCTTATCTTGAATCAGTATATATATTTAGCCTTTTGAAATCATTCCCTCCTAGGGCTAGAGTAGAGCAATTTAAAAAAGATCTAAGAATACTAATTATACTAATAAAGGAAATATACAACACAACCAGCTTGAGTTATTGTTCCATCATCGTTTAAACCACAAGATGATGAGGTTGTTGTTAATTTTAAGTACTAAATGATTTGGTAAGATTTTATGTTTTCAAAAACAAAGTGCTTGTGAAAGGTGGATGGAGACTCTCTTTTCTAATGTGAATCAGCTATTTTGATGTACCTTGCATGAAATCAAACTACCATCAATAACAGTGAAAGAAAGAAAGCTAATTTTTTTTTTTTTACCTTGTGTACACTCTTCTTGTTAAAGGAGCGAGGGTTATTATGTGAAAATAAAATCTGACACTAGCCATCAAATGTTTGTGTTGCTTTCACTAATTACCAGGATTAGGAAAAATCCCAAATCTGCCATTAGGTTCCAAAGGGTAGGTTAAGCTGTACACCAGTATGTGTGAGTCACTTGCAGAAGTGTCCCTGCATTTTAGTGATGATTGAGAGATAATGGTCCCTTGTTGGAGCACTAAATAGGCAATTTTCTCTAGCCTTTCTGCCCTTTGGTGTAAGATAAGTTTGCTTAGTAAACAAGATGTACATGTTATTTATTTATATTGCATGTATTAAGTATTAACATAGACAGAAGGAAAGTAATATTCCTACTTAGCTAAATATGTTTTTTGTTTTCATAAATGCATATCCCACATATTTTCATTATTGTAATCATGGATTATTTTCTGCTTTTTTTTCCATGTCACATAATTCATTCCATATTTCCATGAATTGAAAAGTTCTGCAGAAGCAAATTAGTTTTTTGTATAGTACTTTATCCCTTTGATTATGTGAATTTTCTTAGTCATTCACCTCTTTTGGCAGTTACTGTGGAGAGCACGTGTGAGGTGGCAGGGCCCCCACAGCCTGGGGAACATTCAGGGAATGAACGCCCCAACTGCTTCTCTGCCATTCCCAAAACAACCATATTCCTTTCTTCATGCTCCCTCTGGCAGAAGTCACATAGCTCTTTCTTTGTCTAGTTAACTATACTGAGATCTAGTGATCTTTCTCTTCTTACTTCTTATCATATGTTAACCAAGTTGAGTAGGAACCAGTAACAAGATGATTTGTCTTTATTCAAGTCATTTGCATTTTCCAATCATACTATAAGAGCAAAAATATGTCTTTTGTTTATGCTACTTCTCCATATTGTCTATGCTACTTCCCCCTAGACAACCCTGTACAGATACTATAAAATAAAGCTGATTTTGTGCTTTGGTGCTGGCTGCAGCCATGAGCTCAGCCAGACTTCCCAATCCCATGCAGCCATCAGGTCAACCAGACTTCCCAATCCCATCCAGCCATCAGGTCAACCAGACTTCCCAATCCCATCCAGCCATCAGCTCAACCAGACTTCCCAATCCCATCTTTCATCTTTGTTTCTTCTCTTGTCCTGTATTTTTCTCTGTCCCCACCAATTCCACTCTGGTTTGCTCCCCTTCCTCATGCTGGTTTGCAACAAGTTATATAGTTATAACTAATTAAACTTGTTATAAACAGTAATATTATAAAGTGACCCTGGATGTGTGTTATCATATTAATTCTGTTATTATTGGTGTTTTAACTTTTTATTTTGAATTTTTTTGAAACTGGCATAAAAGTTTAGCACACATACACCCTTTACCTAGATTCAGCCATAGTAGACTAACCATATTTCAGTTAAGCCTTTGAAAGGGAATCCCACTACTAGTGACATAGTAAAGATAATCTAAGGTCAAACAGGAAAAGTGACTCAGCAAAAGGACAGCTGACTGAGTTCAGGAGAAAGAGCACAGGTGTAACGTTCAGTGGTTTATTCGTGAGTTCCTCCATTCGGTTGAGGGAGTAACTCCCATTTTGGCTACTAACCTCTTCGTCTAGCTCTAGCAGGATGCCTGGCCCATAATCTGCAATCTATATCTGTTTATCTAATGGATTGGATATTTGTTGAGCAAAAGCCATGGAAGGCAAGCAAAGATGTATGCTACTTGCTTCCTGTCATTAGCCAGGTCTGTTTCAAATACAGATGTATTTATTGTGGATCTGTCAGTCTAAGCTCTCCATAACCCCCCAAATTAGTTTAGGGCCATTTTATTCTTTGTTTTTTTTAGGCAGAGTCTCACTATGTTGCCCTTGGTAGAATGCCATGGTGTCACAGCTCACAGCAACCTCAAACCCTTGGGCTTAGGTGATTCTCTTGCCTCAGTCTCCCAAGTAGCTGGGACTATAGGCAGCCGCCATAACACCTGGCTATTTTTTTGTTGGAGTTGTCATTGTTGTTTAGCTAGTCCTGGCTGGGTTCGAACCCACCAACCTGGGTATATATGGTTGGCACCCTACCCACTGAGCTTATTCTTTGTGTTTTAAACAAAACTGTGTTGAGGGCCAGCTCTCAAGTGATGCAGTGGGAGAGCTGCACTATTATATACAAAATCCCAAGGACCATTTTAAATGAGATTTTCTCCAGTCTTTAAGAATCTTGCCACACTTCCTGCTAAGTCTAGTGTTTATTTTACTTGAATAAGGAAGGTGGGAAAGAAGTAGATAGTAACAACCTCTGTCATTAAGTTCTTTCCATATATTAGGGATTTTAATACATTGTTTCAATCTCAACAACTCAAAGTAGGTATTATCCTCACTTACAGAATAGGTCAAATGAGGCACAGAGAGGTTAATTAACCCACTGAAGAACACACAGCCAATAAATGTTAGAGAGATAGTTCAAGCTCAAGTCTGTCCATCTCCTAAGCACAATAAAACAAAACAAACAAACAAAAACAGCTTCCCCCAGATGGAAATGGTTACGTGGAAGTTGAGGTTGTTATTGGAGGGTTTTAGAGTAATAGTTTGGGTATATTTGATCTGAAAGTATATCTTCTGACAAGGATCTAGAACTGTGCTATCCAGTACAGTAGCCATTAGCAACTGGCAGTTGAACAGTTAAGGTGTGACAAGACTAAACTGAGATGTGTTAAATTTGAAAGCCCACTACAAAAAAAGTAAAATACTTATTTAATAATGAATTTATGTTAATCATGTGTGAAGAAAATAATATTTTAGATATACTTATGTGATATAAGAAGTATTTTATAAGTTAATTTCACCTGTTTCTTTACTTTTGTTAATGTGCTACTAGAACATTGAAAATTATATACGTGATTTGCATTATAGTATTTTGATTGGGTTTTGCTGCTCAGAGAGCAATTTGTTATTACTAATATTTTTCAGAGTACAAAAGGAATTCAAATTCATTTAGAAAATTTGGGAGATACAACAAATCACCAAAAGAAAATTAAAATTTCACCATTCAAAGGAATGGTGGGTTAGATTAGTAGATTAGAATCAGACTATCCACTGTTTGGGGGCCTTTTCACGAACTCTGAGCTAAGTATCTTGTTTGTCTATGTGAGCTTATTATTTCTAAAACCTGATTTTTAATCTGTGCTTTGTGTCCTATAAATGGATATGCCACTCTTTATTTAGAGAGTGGTGGATATTTAGTTTGTTTCTAAACTAAACACAGATGGATATTTAGTTTGTTTCTAAACTTTCCTGTTATGAGCAATGCTGTAGTGAATATTCTCTCACCTGACACAGCAAAAGTTGTCCCAGCACAGGCTTTGGAACCATGGTGCCCAAGTTCAAATTCTAGATTCTTGTTTGGTAACTTTGTGACTCTGGGTCTTTAGGACAAATGCCTGGCACATAGTAAGTGCTACATAAGAGCTCCTATTACTATTATTATTATGGATCTATACCCAAAGAGGAAACAACTGAGTCTAAAGCAGTCTTAAGTAAGTGATACATATGACCAAAGTGACTTCCACAAAAATTGTGTTGATTTATAATCTCTTGAGAAATGTATATTAAGAAAATATAAGGCCAGCCATGGTGGCTCAGGCCTGTAATCCTAGCACTCTGGGAGGCCAAGGCAGGTGGATTGCTTGAGCTCAGGAGTTTGAGACCTAGAGCAAGAACGAGACCCCATCTTTAAAAATAGCCAGGCATTGTGGCAGGTGCCTATAGTCCCAGCTGTTTGGGAGGCTGAGGCAAGAGGATCACTTGAGCCTAAGAGTTTGAGGTTGCTGTGAGCTGTGACATAATGACACTCTACCTGTTGTGCCCAGGAGTTCCACGAAGACCACACTGTCCAACAAGGCAAATTCATAGCAGAGGCCCTTTATTGAAGAGCCAGCCAGCAACTGCCTCAGTGTCCCAACATGGGGTTTCTGAGAGCAGCCTCTAGGGCTTAAGGGGTCAGTTTTTTAAGGCTTGGTCTGCATCCTGGTTGGCACGCAGGCTATCCAGGTGCATCCGGGTAGGGTAGCAAGCAAGCCTTGTATAGGAGCAGAATTTTGCTTAGTACAGAAGCAGAATTTTGTTACACATCTCTGTTTTAATATTTTCCCCCATACGTCTTAGTTTCAATACTTTCCCCCATTCATCTTAGTTTCAGTATTTTCTCCACCTGGTATTGTTTAAAGGTCCGTCCAGGGACAGGTGGTGCCTCCCGGCTTGTTTCCCAGGGAGTTAGCCAAGCAAGAAACTGGGAGTGAACTAAGAGCAAGAAATCATTTAGTACTTTCTCATTTATCTTGGGGTTAAACTAGACTTATTTCATTTCTTTTTTTTGAAAGCTTTCAGTCTAGAACAGGCTTCCTCAAACTTTTTAAACAGGGGGCCAATTCACTGTCCCTCAGACGGTTGGAGGGCTGGCTATCGTTTAAAAAAAAAAAACTATGAACAAATTCCTATGCACACTGCACGTATCTTATTTTGAAGTAAAAAACAAAACGGGAACAAATACAATTCACACTGCTGCATGTGGCCCGCAGGCCATAGTTTGAGGACCCCTGGTCTAGAAATTTGCCAGGAGTTAGGTATTTTTCCATTATAGCCTAGGCCTGACACTTTTTTGCTTTAGCCTAGGCCCGCTAGACCTAACATACCAAGGGCGACAAAGTGAGACTCTGACAAAAAAAAAGAAAGAAAAACATATATATACATATATAAACTTCTAAAATTAATGAGGAGGGGGTGGATAAAATTGCATCTAGTAGGTACAAGGTATACTGTCTGGGTGATGGGCACTCTTACAACTTTGTCTCAGCAGTACAAAAGTAATATCACATTTGTACCCCCATAATATTCTGAAATTTTAAAAAATATACATCATAATTAATAGAAATATATATGATAAGACTATTTTTCTTCATTTATGAAGCTTAAATATTCTGGAAGGATATAAAATTCTTTTTTTTTTTTTTCTCAACACTTTCAAAATGTCATCCCATTCTCTTCTGGCCTACAAGTTTTCTGCTACAAGGTCTGTTGTTAGTTTGATGGGGTTTCCTTTATAGGTGATGGGATTCTTTTTTCTTGCTCATTTAAAAATTTTTTCTTTCACCTCAATTTTAGTCATTACAATATGCCATGGTGAAGCTCTTTTTGCAGTGTATTTGCCTCGAGGTCATGCTTAACTCTCTTGGTGTCCTGGGAAATGTACATTTTTGACAATTATTTCCTTAAATTGGTTTTCTAAACCTTTGATCTCTCTTCCCTCTCAGTAATGCTAATAATTCATAAGTTTGCTCACTTAATACACAGGGTGTCCCAAAGGTCGCCCATAAATTCTCAATAGATAGGGTAAATGAGAAATTATAGCTAAATGTGCCTTTATTTAAATGTGTAAAATATTCATTACAAAATTTTATAAAGAGGTGGCCAACATGTAGAGAATATTTTGTAAATGCACCTTTATGGCTGACCTTTAGGACACCTGTGGTATACCAGATTTCTCAACATCGTTGCTCAATTTTTAAAAATTCTTTTTTCACACAAAAACTTAAATTTAAATTTGTGTGTGAGTAGTACTATTATACCTATCTTGAGTATCTTGCTTGTACTGTACCACATCATACCTTTGTTTAATTCTTAATAAACTGTTCACTTGTTAAAAAAAAAAATCTTTTTTTCCTTATTCTTGTCTGATTATATTATTTTAAAAGAAAATTTGAAGAACTGTCTGTAAGTTCTGATATTCTTTCTTCTGCTTGGTCCAGTCTACTCTTGAAGCTATCAAATATATTTTGTATTTCCTTCTATTAATCTGTCAGCTCCAGAATTTCTAATTGTTTTTTTTTTTTTGAGACCGAGTCTCAAGCTGTCACCCTGGATAGAGTGCGGTGGCATCACAGCTCACAGCAACCTCCAATTCCTGGGTTCAAGCGAGTCTCCTGCCTCTGCCTTCCAAGCAGCTGGGACTACAGGCTCCCGCCACAATGCCCGGCCATTTTTTGGTTGCAGCCGTCATTGTTGTTTGGCGGCCCGGGCTGGATTCGAACCCGCCAGCTCAGGTGTATGAGGCTGGTGCCTTAACCGCTTGAGCCATAGGCGCCGAGCCTAATTGTTTTTTTTTTCTGTTTGTTTGTTTTGTTTTGGTTTGGGTACTTGGTAAAGATCCCTTTCCCTGGTGAATATCTCACTCACATCCTGAATTGATTTTCTGGCTTTTTTTGTATTGGTTTTCACATTTCGGTTGCATCTCATTGAGCTGCTTTAGAACCAATATTAGAAATTCTGTATCTGGCATTACAAGGAATTCTTTTTCGGTTGGATTTGTGGGACAATTCTTGTGTTCCTTTGGTGGTGTCATATTTCCTTGTTTTCTCACGTGTCTTGTGTCCTTGCACTGCTGTATGGATATAACGTAGCCGTGACTTGTTCTGATTTTTAAAAATTGCTTTCCAAGGGGAGAAGATATTTTAAAAATAACCAGCAACGGTGGGAGACAGGGGTAGGTGATAGATTTGAGCTGAGAGCTGACGGGGAGGAGCAGCCAGCCCTCGTAGCCTGATTCCACCTGCACAGAGACAGGAAAGGCCTCGGGTGGGAAGAGTTCGCTGCGTCTGAGAGCAGAGTGAGCGCAGGGCGGCAGGCACAGTGAGTATGGGCAGGGTGGTCTTCCAGGAAGGTGGAGGGGTGCACGGGTCGGATCACAGCGTGTTTTCTAAGCCAGTGCTGACATGCAGAGTTTGCATTCCGTTCTGAGAATACTGGGACGCCCAGAAGGGTTTTAGGCAGAGAGTGACCCAACGTGATGTAGGTTTAAAAAAGACAACCGGCTGCCGAGTAGAGGATTCATTAGAAACTAGGAGCAAGTGTAGCAGCGGGGGACAATCCTACGCAGTGATCCAGGCCAATGTTGATGATGGTGACTTAGCTTAAGACGCTGTGTTAGAAATGAAGAGAAGCAGAGGGATTAGAAATTTGTTTTGGAAATAGAACCAACGGTGCTCGCTAATGGATTGCGTTGGGGGGGGAGGAAGTATGAGGAAAAAAGAAATATCAAGGATGGAACCAGACTGAAAAACAACAGAGCTTAAAAGAAAACATCAAGGATGACCCTTAGGTTTTGTACGTGGACAGCTGAGTGTCTGAGGCATTATTTACCTAGAGGGAGAAAACTGCAGTGGCAGGAAGAACTCTCATTTAGACAGTTTCTCGGGTAAGGTGCAAGGCTCACGCCTGTAATCCTAGCATCTGGGAGGCCGAGGCAGGTGAACTGCTTGTACTCAGGAGTTAGAGGCCACTCTGAGCAAGAGTGAGACCCTGTCTCTGCTGAGGTAAGAGGATCGCTTGAGCGCAAGAGTTTGAGGTTGCTGTGAGCTATGGCACCA
>CAUYRH010050323.1:0-25755 GCA_963574655.1 Perodicticus potto
ATTTTTATTAAATCATAATTGGGTACATTGGTGCAATCATGGGGCACAATGTGCTGACTTTATATACAATCTGAAATATTTTCATTGAACTATTTAACATAGCCTACATGGCCTTTTAATCACTATATGAAGACATTTATATTCTACCTTTAGTAATTTTCACCTGTACCCTTGTAAGATGCACCGTAAGTGTGATCCCACTAATCACCCTCCCTCCACCCATCCTCCTCCTCCCCTCCCCTCCCTTGCCCCTTTCCCCATTTCTTGTGCTATAACTGGGTTTTAGCCTTCATATGAAAGCTATAGATTAGCTTCATAGTATGGCTGAGTACATTGGATACTTTTTCTTCCATTCTTGAGATACTTTGCTAAGAAGACCTTAAAAGTCTTTATTAAAAGATCTTTTAGCTAGTTTCTTCATCTCATTTTTGGTGATTTATATTAAAGTTGCATAAAGGATTCACAGGAACCTGCGGTGGTCTCAGATTTCAAAAGGGTGTCCTCTGTGGGATGGTGGCTGGGAGCTTGATCTCTGAAGTGCACCAGGCCTGCACTTGAATCCTTCCTGGCCACTTAACATCTGTGTGGGTTTGGCAAGTTACCCGCCCTCTCCGAGCCTCAATTTCCTCATCTATAAAATGGGGATAATAAAACTGCCAACTCCATAGCATTAATTTGAAATTTAAATAAGAAAATACATACAATTGAGTAAGCGCATGTGTTTAATAAATTATTATTATAAGGACAAAATCTACTGTGTCTGATCTTCAGCTATGGCTTCATTAGCAGGTGACTATAAAGTGATGGATCCTAATGAAGGAAAAATAAAAAATGTACGGGGAATATAGAGACATACAGAGATGATGGAGAAATCGTATTTTTTCTAATCTATGTAGCTCATTCTCTTATAATTAAGTTACATGATTATTTCTTCACCTACAAAATAAATAAACCCCTCATTATATTGACTCGTTTTATAGGCTTTCATAATTTAAAATAGAATGAATTTCCCTTTAATATGATTTTCTGGCAAGATTAGATTCTAATATGGATTAATACCCTAAATTGAGAACTCTAATCGAACACTGTAGGAACCAAGCATAAATAATTCAAAGACATTGTCTCTACACAAATGTCATTGGCTAAGGAGACAGCCACCCGTGTGTCAGAGGGACCCTGCAGCACCAAAAACAAGAATAATAATCGCTGACACTGAGTGGAGGTTTGCATGCCAGGCACCGTGTCGAAGGGACACGTGGAAAGTGACTTGCCCCACGTCTTCTCTCCCACCCCTGGGTCATCCTCTATGCAAGGTGTCCCAAAACTCATCCATAAAGTCACCATGCATAGGAAAAATGGGAAATGATGGCTAAGTGTAGCTTTATTTACAAAATATTCATTCCAAAATATTTACAAAATATTCTCTATGGGTTGTTATTTTTTTTTTTCTTTGTGACGGGGTCTTGCTCTTGCTCACACTAGTCTTGAACTCCTGACCTCCAGCAATCCACCCACCTGGGACTCCCGGAGTGCTAGGATTACAGGCGTAGGCCATCTCACCCAGCCTTTGTAAAATTTGGCAATGAATTATTTTGTAAATAAAGGTGCAGGTGACTATATTTTCCCATTTTCTCCATGTGTGGCAACTTATGGGCAACTTTTGGAATATCCTGTATTTTCTTCACAGAACTTATCACTTTGCGAAACTATCTTGTACCTTTGTGAGGCGTTAGTGTCACGAATCTTCCATGAACACAGAGATGCACCGTCCCGTTGCGCCCAGGACAGCCCCACCATGCCTAGGACAATGCCTGCCCCAAATAGTGCTCAGTGAATAAGTAGCGAATGAAAATAAGGCAGGGGGGTGGAGCAGGGAGGGGGACCACACCCTCCAATGTCCAGGACTCCGCCCCCTAGAGCACTTGCTGGCTTTCCGGACCCAGTCACACTCTGCCAAAGTCTGCCTCCGGGCCTCCGTGTTCTCCAGGTTTATTCAGCACCCCCACCCCCAACTCCCAGCTGTCCTTTGCATTCCTGGGAACCAGTTTCTTTCCGTTTCAATCACGCCAGCCTCTGTTCTTCATGCTTAACCCTTAGGGAAACATCCCATCTTTTACTATGATTTCTGCAGGTGGCTAATATCATCGATTATTCTATTCATTCAACTGTCGGAGGGTAATCTTTTCTTTAATTCAAGTTTCAAGACTGTCTCACCGTAGGCCCCTCTGTGTCACTGGTTTCCCTGGGCAAAGTCCAGCAGAGGTGCTAGCCCTGCTCTTTGTAGATTTATCTGGAAGCTACAGAATGCTGTTAATCTCTTCTGTGTTCCTGCTAATACTGTCTGTCTATAATCAACTCCATCTACCCTTCACCATGCCAAAAAGACAAATGCCAGACTACAGGAAACAAAGTAAAGGCAGCCTTTGAGCCCTAGAGAATCTCATCCATCTCCACCAGGGCCCGGGAACTCCTGATTTAGGAGCTTGAACTCACCTAGGATGTATTTCAAAATCAAAAGCCAATGGTAAAATTTCTCGGCAAAGAAGCAGACAAAAAATGTTTTGTTTGACAGCAGCAGTAGAAAGAAGACCATGTTTCTGTTTTATGAAACCTCCGAGGGTCATTCATTGAGATTTTGACATTTAATATCACCCAATCATCTCTCTAGCAAGATTTTTGTCATTGGCTCTTTCAACCCCACATACAGATAGAGCTGCTGGCACTTGCTGGGTCTTGCCATTAGGTGGGCTGCTTTTAATACCGAAGGCAGAATTTGGCAAGAAGAAGCGGCGCCTGCTTTATTGAAAGACATCTTCATATTTTATCCTCTGAAAGAGAAATGTGCACCACAAATGTCCTTAAGAGATGATTATCGTGCATCAAGACGCCCATTCCGAAAGGCATCCTACCAGACGCCTGATCACACGCAGTCACTCAGAATGGAGATGACAGATGGACACTGAGCTTTTAAAGAAAAAAAATATGTAAACTCCAAAGTGGCTGTGTGCTCATAGCCAACACATGCCCAGGTAATGCGAGTTGTGCCCACTGGCTCAAAGATGAAATTTACACCTCAGAAAGGATTTAAGGGTGAAGATGAAGGACAGAGCCCTGGTTGCCCAGAGTCTGGGAATCAGTACTCACAGGATACACTGCCTCAGCCCAAAGACGTTTATGCACTGAGTTAAAAGAAAGGATTGAGCTTGCAACGTCGAGCAACACACTAATGTTGGTTCCCTGGCATCAGGGAGACATTGACGCAGAGGACTTTTCTCCACTGTTCAAACTTTGGAGCAATCATTCCAGCAGGGGGAGCCAGGAAATCCAAAATCCACAGGGCAAACAGCTCAGGTACAGAGAAATGAAATCGGAAATCCAGGGTGTTTTACTATTAGTACCGGGGCCTATCTTTGGTGTAATAGCATTCTTGTGAATTTCCACATAGTTTGATGCCTTCAAGTCTGAGTGAGTCCTTCCCCGTCTAAAATCCCTGAGCAGCTCTTACCACCTACAGCTGCTGGTCTCAAATCTCTCAGTGGGGTCTGAGTCCCTACGGAATGGGGTAGAAGGGTATGTCTCTTAGCACACCTTCTGGGTTCCAGACAGAGAAGCTCTCCTTTCCCTCCCTGGTACCTTGCGTTTCCAAGTAAGGTTTTCAACTAACAGTCTCGAGACATAGAATGAAGTTTGAAAAGGACTGGTCTGCAGGATAAAATCCAGACAAGATCCCCCACGTTCATTACCCCCTCTGCCCCTCGGAGGTTCCCCAGCACACCTGGGGAACCAGCATGCCTAATGACATCCCTCTGGTGCAAGGTTTTCTTCTGCGCCATTTACCTGGGATGTCCTCCGTTCCTTCTCCTCCACCAGATAGATCTGTATTCTTGTTTTAAGATGAGGTTCCAAGTCCTCCTTTTAACTGCTCTTCTTCCTGCCCTAGCAGCAGTTGACCATATTCCCACTGCATTTGTGTGTGTTACTGTGCATGATATTATTGTGCGTGTCTGAATCCTAGACCAGCCCGCACACTCACGGAATATAGAGTCCCTGTCTTATTTCTTTCCTCTTCTATCTTCCTCCAGGGCCTGGCATGCGGTGTGTGCTCAATAAATATCTGATGGCTGGATGCAAAGCTGTTTAATTCACCACTAGATAACAATGTGGCGTTTTCCCAAACAGCTTTATTCAGAAAGAATGCAAAGACATAGAGCCATAGTCTCAAAGCCAACTCAAGTAGCTCTATGTCAACAAAGAACATAGCTTCTTATAAATACTTGTTTGTATCTGAATTTCATTTTTTTAAACAAATAATTACAACCACATCAACAGAAATATTGCACAGAGGTGAAAGCCCAGGGACAATAGCAGTCTTTTAAATTGGCATGGTTTGACCCCACTAATCTGATTTGATCACTTCACCTAAAATTCATATGAGGCTCCCTATTGCCCATGGCCTTCAACCTGCTCTATGGTTTCAGGGTTTTCAGGGCACTTCTAAGGCCAAGGCCTCTCTGGAAGGCTGACAGGGAGGGAAGTGTTTTTACAAAATCCAAGTGTTTTGTGTTTTAATTCTTTTATTTGAATGCCCGTGTCTGAGCCTGACTCTGTAGTTTGCCACAGTTCCCAATACTTGCTATTTTTCCCCCTCCATCCTCGCCTACCTGGATTCCTAATATAATTTGAGTTTGCAACTCAAAACTTACCCTAATCCCAGCTCTCTAAAACTGTTTTCATTTATATAAACCTCTTTTCAACTCCGAAGACTGCATCTGTGTTTTTTATATAGTTACCATCATCTTACATTTACCCTTCTATATTCTGCTTTCTTCATTTTTTCATGCCACTATGTGCGACACAATCTTTCATGGTTACCTTTTCTAAATGACACATTTTTAAATTGGTTGTCTCTAATTTCTTTAGGTCTTCCATTATGGTCATATTAACTTTCTATTTTATGCTGTTAGAAGCAATGCTCTGTTGAAAATCCTTATACATATGGCTTTTATTCTTTTTCTTTTCTTTTTTTTTTTTTTTTTTTGGCAGTTTTTGGCCGGTGCTGGGTTTGAACCCGCGACCTCTGGCGTATGGGGCCGGTGCCCTACCCCTTTGAGCCACAGGTGCCGCCCCATATGGCTTTTTTTCTAGCAACATGTTCTTGATTGTAGCAAGTTCTTTATATGCTATTGATTAGACTCTTTTAATACAAGTATTTCTCACTATGTTCTTTTTCTTTTCATTGCTTATATTTTTTATGATTAAAATCCATTAAATATTATCCAGTTGAATCTTTCGTTCCCTTCTGTTGTTATTTCTTCTATTGCTTCATGCTTTTGAAAGTTTTTCACAGTTCATTATTAAATCACTCCCAAGATTGATACATTCTTGTTTTTCTTTACCTTTGATTGTTCTATGTATTTAAAAATACATATTTAACTGGCTCGGCACCTGCAGCTCAAGCGGCTAGGGCAGCAGCCACATACACTGGAGGTGGTGGGTTTGAGCCCAGCCCAGCTTGCCAAACAGCGATGACAACTACAGCCAAAAAATAGCCAGGCGTTGTGGCAGGCGCCTGTAGTCCCAGCTACTTGGGAGGCTGAGGCAGGAGAATTGCTAAAGCCCAAAAAGTTTGAGGTTGCTGTGAGCTGTGACGCCACAGCACTCTACGGAGGGTGACATAGTGAGACTCTGTCTCAAAATATATATATATATACATATATATATAATTAATTCTTTAATTCATTTGAGTATATTTGGTGCATGTTTAGATAATAAATAGTTTTAAATTGGTGGCATCATCATTATTGAATAACTTCTCCTTTGCCCATTGCTTATCATACTTCATCATATGTCAGATTGTTTTATATAAGTAGGTTTATTTCAGTGCTTCCAATTCTCTTCTTCTGTTTTACATGTCTGGTTTTGCAACAATACTATACTGTTCTAATTATTCTTCATTTGTAATATGTATAGAATCTATGGTTCTGGTCTTCTTCAACTGGAGTACTTTTTCAAAGTGCCACTTTATATTCTTGACATTTTGTTTACCTAATACATGTTAAAATAATTTGTCAGTCAGGCACAGTGGTTTATGCTTATAGTCCCAGCACTTGGGGATACTGAAGCAAGAGGATCACTTGAAATCAGGAGTTTAAGACCAGCGCAGGCAGCATAGCAAGACCTCTATCTCTACAAAAAGAATAATATACTACTAATAATAACTATATTATTATTATTTTGTCAGCCCTAAAAATAAATGGTGGTCTTGATGTAAAATGTATTAAATTAACTTCTTAAGCCATTGCATGCATTCTAAGCATTGTATAGTCTTATATTACCATACGTGTATGCTTTCTAGCAGTTTAGCACTTCTATATAGCAGCATGTATGGTAATATAGTGCATATGGGGAATACAGTATGTAGTAATATATTATGTATAATAAGTTGAGCGCCAAATCTTTCCTCTTGCTAAACTTATTAATTTAGTTCCAGGTGTACAGCAAAGTCTTGTAAATATTTTTCTCTTCTTTTTCAATAATTATTGTTCTTTAAATCTTTTGTCGTTTGCCTCAAGCAATATTAGGTTTTAACGGCAGTAATATTCTTATTTGGGGCCTATTTTTGAAAGAAAACCTTCTAGTGTTGTTCCATTATTGGTTCATAATTGAAAATAGGTTTCTCTATCAAGTTAAAGTAGTAAATTATATTACTCCAAGTAGGATAAGAATTGTATCAGTTCCTCTTTTGATATACTGTATATTGAACTAGATTCTGTCATTTGATGTTAATGTTAATGTAATGTTAATCTTTTTTTATTTTTATTTTTTGCATTCCCTGAGTAACCTTCATTAAGATCAAATTTGTAACATAGAAATAATTAGATGGAATCCAGCCTTGTCTGTGTTTTGATAACAGTTAACATAACTTGGAAATTACCTGTTTCTTGAGAGTTTGAAGGAATTCATTAGGTCTGCGTGTGTGCCTTGACTTTTTTTGAGCAATCTGAAACTTTTTAGAATTTATACCTCTATTACTAGTTTAGTAGGGTTTCCTGCCTCATTGGTTCATTTGGGATATTATATTTTGATCACAAAATATCATCCATTTATTGTGGTTTTTAGTCAATTAACATGTACTTAGATACAGTATTCCATATAAACAGCTCAGCTCCTTTTTATGTTTCATATGTAGAATTAGAACTGAATTCACATCCAGGTCCTACCACTAATTTAGCTATGTGATTTTGACCAAGTAATATTATTCCTGACATCATTTTCCCCATAAGTAGGCATCAAACATGCATGCTACTTACTTCATTGGACTGCTATTAGGATTATAGATGATGTATGCAAGGTTCTTAGCACCTTAGTGCCTATCCTCAATAGATAGAAGATTACAATATTCTCTTCCCTGATGTTGTCTGTCTCCTTTCTCTGTCGTTCTTCAATTAAATTTGCATGGCTTATATATTTTGCAAAATCTTTCCAGTATTTTCAGAAGTAGCATATAAGCAATGGGGAGCCACTGAAGGTTTGTGAGGAAAAAGCACCAGCTCTGATCGTCGCGTGTGGAGCTGGATTTGTGGCAGTCATCAGGAAATGGGTCTATGCTGTGAGAAGGGACAGAATTGACGAAGGGCCAGCTGGACTCTTCTTGCCAAGGGGGATGTGAAGTGTCGTCCTTATATTTGCTGTCAGTGAACACAGGCTCCAGAGCTGGGGAGAGCCCCATTCAAAGGTTCCTGGGAGTGGGAAGTTGACCAAGTGCCCCCCAATTGTCCTGTTGCAGCGTCTAAGCCTTCAGGGCCTGGAAACAGAAAAGCTGACAAACACCACGACCCAGACTCAACCCAGCTTTTGAATGGGACAACAAAGCAGGCCTTGTGCATCCTTTGGAAATGGGGCCCAATTATGTTTGATTCATAAATGAAACTCTGTGTCCAAATAGGAGAGACACTACAGCAGAATGGTCTGGAACATACTTTGTGTAGGAAAAGGATAAAGTTTTCAGAGGGCATTCCCTCGCCTGGAGCTGGTCTAAGATAGAGAAATTTTCAGCCTCTGAAGCCTATTCTTATTTCCCTATTCCTTTTTTTTCTTAAATATATTTAATTCTTCTGCTTAAAAATTATTTTTGGCTCCTAGTGATGGGATCATGTTTATTGTGTCATTGAGAGAAAAATGTACTATTAAAAACATTCCTAATCTGTTTATAAATGTCAACAGAAAAGCAACCAAAAAGTTGACAATTAATCAAAAGATATTTATTGAGCACTTTCTGTGTACAAAGCACTGATATGCTATGAAAGAAGAATAAGAAACAGTCCCTAACCTCAAAAATGCTTCAGTCCTGCATTAATGTACTCAGCTATGATTTAATAAATAAAAAATAAAAAATAAAGAACTTAGACAAGTTAACAAATACATAAAGTTGTCATTCCACTCCAGAAAAAAAAAAATGCTTCAGTCCAGTTGGGGAAATAGTCAACTGACTAGCTGTAATATAAAGAAAATTGAAATCGGGCGCTGGCCCCATATACCGAGGGTGGCAGGTTTGAACCCGGCCCAGCCAAACTGCAACAACAACAACAAAAAATAGCCGGGTGTTGTGGCGGGCACCTGTAGTCCCAGCTGCTCGGGAGGCTGAAGCAAGAGAATTGCCTAAGCCCAGGAGTTGGAGGTTGCCGCGAGCTGTGATGCTACGGCACTCTGCTGAGGGCGATGAAGTGAGACTCTGTCTCCTAAAAAACAAAATTGAAATAAACGTGTAGATCACTACAAAAGTTTTGAGACAGACTGTGTTATGGTCTATTATTTCAGTTCCAAGAAACACAGTCGACAGCACCCTTTCTGAGTCACCCATGCAAATTTCAACTTGCTGGGCTTATCAGTATTGCTGGGACGGCTTCATTTGTTTCCGTCCAAGCAGATTTTATGTTTCTTGATTTTTGAGTATCTCAAAACTTTCTTAAAGACCCATGTTGTAGCATCAAGTCATAAGCCACATCCTGAAGAATTACAGATGGATTAGCAAGGACTTCATGAGCAAGTTGCATTTAGGCTGCATCTTGGAATGTAAGAAGGGTTTTTATAAGCACTTGTTCCCTAGATTTTTTGGTGAGCCAGCCAATGTTCCCATGCACTGTGCCTCAGATGTCAGCAAACACATACAGCCATTCTAGGCTATTCCACCAGAACCATGTGCACACACAGGTACCCAATACATTCCCACAATACGTTCCCACCTGCATTTTCTTTCCTTTCCTTCATTGCCTTTGTCCAACCCCCAAATCCTTGCTCCCAGATATGCCTCTAGCCCTCTCCAGTTTGAAGACCTCCAAAGCTTGGCTTCTTAGGTCTGTTTTTTCCAACATGGTTTTTGGTTCTGTTCCCTTCCTTGAGTTTTAGGCCTTTCCTCCATGTTGTCTTGAAGAAAGAACTCTCTGCTTCAGTCCTCTGCCCATGGGGCCCCTAGCCCTAGCTGGACCAAATCTTGGAATGAGGAAGCTGTTGGAAGAACTCGCTTCATTGTCTGTCCAAGAGTCATGCAGATAAACCAGGTCCTCCTTCACTCCCCTCCCTGGCCCCAGGAAAGATGATGCTTCAGAATAAAAGTGTGGCCTTGCATAGACAGGGGATGCCCTTCACAGCCAGCGCATCACAAGAATGGAGAAGAGTGCTGCTAGCATGGAGTTCAGAGGTTTCCTCTAGGAGCATCTTCTTCCAAGCATTTTAAGAGGGGAGAAAAGATCCAAGTGAATTTCCAGGGGTTTCCTACACTTGAAACTATACATTTGTTATTCTTTACAAAGAATACATTTGTTATTTTTTTACATTTGTTATTCTTTACCTTGAAGAACATATTGGCTGGTCTCTTCCACATAATTAGAGGTAAAGGGAAGGTGGGTGAAATGATAGGCCATGGAATTTCACCTGCAATGTCAACCCGTAGACTAGAATATCTGGAGGCCGTGCATTAAACTCCAGTAGAGCCCACAGGGCTGTCTCAGAATACATCAGCCAGGAACGTAGAGGCTTGCACCGTGCACATCTGGTAAATTTATTAAAGAAGTCAGAGTTACAGTCTCATGCCCAGCCAAATCCTCCTGCCCCTGTAACAGCCTCCTCCTGAGAGGCAGGATGTGGGGAGGATATGTTGGTTAGAATGCTTAGAGGTCACAAGTGACAGAAAACTTAACCAAGAGTGGCTTAAACAACATGGACTTTTACCATCTCATTAAATGAGAAGTTTGGAGATAGGTTGATTTCAAGGTTAGTACAAGGGCCTCTTGATAGCACGAGGGACCAAGACATTGCCATCTTCCCACTCTGCCATTTTTAATTTCTCATCAATGGCTCCCTTCAGGGCCACAGGATGGTATAAGTTTCATGAATTGTCTCCTCATGTGACCTGGGTGATTTCTTCTTAGAGTGCTGTTGACCAGGCAACTTGTAATATTCTGCAGATAAATGGGCTGTTCTAAAGGGTCTGAGATGGCATCTTCCATATGTCTGGAATCTTGAAGGGCATCTAGAAGGCTAGTACTATCGACTGAACTCCTTCACGTGGCCTCTTAGGCTTGATGGTCTCAGGGAGTCAAACTTCCTATGTGATGGCTTAGAGTTCCCAAAGACTGTGTTATAAAAGACAGAAAGTGGATGCTCCCAGTTTCTTAAGGCCCAGCCCCATAAACTGACCTGGGAATCACAAAGCCTAAGGAGAGGGGACATAGATCCTCACCTCCTAATGGGAGGAGTGTTTAAGAAGTTAGTCATTCCTGATTCACATATAGGTTATAAGCTAAGGTGTTGTAATAAAGAGATGAAAAGTACAGTGGTTTAAACAAGGTCGAAGTTTATTTCCCCTACACATAACAGTTCAGGGGTGAGCAAGGCAAGACTGATTTACTCTGGTCTGTTTCTACCAGAGTAAACTCCCATTTCTGGGTCCAGGACACTTGCTCTGGTAGCTACTTATTCTCAAGTGTGGAAAAGGGAAAATTAGAATGAAGGACAGATATCTTCCTTATAAAAAGTGATCCAAAATTTATATACATCACTTCTGTTTGCCGCATACTGGCTAAATATTAGTCGTGTGGCCACACCTGGCTGCAAGTGATTACTAAATAGAAACTAGAGAGAATGAGTACCGGGGACAGTTACTTCCTTATCTCTGTGGCCAGCCCAAAAAGAAATAGATGGTGGTGGATGAGATTCAATTCTGAATAATGAAGTTGGTATATGGCATGGTTTGTGAATCAACCCTGTCCATGCAAAGAGTCTTCACATCTGAGGTTGGGTAGTGAATCACAGGGTACTCAGAATACACTTATGAGTATTGGGCCATGCACCCAAGCAGAAGCAAATAACATGCAGATGCTCCTCCCATAAGGAGTGGCTTCCTACTTGAATCTCTCACCAGATAGTAATGGAAATGATCAGTTGGGTTCACTTGGTGGAGTCCTCCTTAGAAATATCTTATGGTGTTTCCTTACTGCATTCATCTGTTTTCTGTTGCTATAATAGAATACCACAGACTGTGTAATTTATAAACAATAGTTGTTTATTTGATTCACAGTTCTGGTGGCTGGGAAGTCCAAGAGGATAGCACTGGCAACTGATGAGGATCTTGTCATGGCAGAAGACAGAAATGATTACAAAAGTCAGAGTGAGGTACCAGGGGCCAGACTCAATTTATAACAATACGTTTTCCCAGTAATAACAATATGAATCTATTCATAAACCAATTACCTCTTTTTAGACCCCAGCTCCCAACACTGTTGCATTGGTAATTAAGTTTCCAACATATTAACTTTGGGGGTACATGTTCAAAACATAGCATGTACTCTGAACTTCACAAAGACCACAAAAGAATCTGCTGATAAAGAATGAGATAAATAGGTCACTAAGTGGTTTATCAACCAAAAATATATAGCAGATCTAACTATAGTGTTAAAGCATCACCATGAGGCATCATCCCTAGGAGAAGGTGGCGTATATCATGGGTGTTTGCTGGGCTTTCTTTGGCCTGCTTCTTGATTCTGAGAAACTCACTGATCCATTTTTGCATCCCCCTCCAAAGCAGATTAAATGGTTGTCTTGCTTGTTTCAGAACTAATGCTTCCATGGGGAGAGCGCTCAGTTTCTGCCTGCAGGTGCTCACGCTTCTGTCTTTTCAGCCCGCACCAGCATTTGTTTCATAGATCTAAAAGCAGCCCTATTCCTTTCTGCTTTATATATTGGGGTTCTGAGTATACTTTTGTTTAACAAAATGTATTTCATGACGTTAAGAAAAAAAGAAAAAGATTGCTAGCTATCAGCTTAGGAGGTTCCTTGGGCTCAATGCACAGCCAGCTCTTATTCTCTCATATATTTTTACAACTATTTTCAAGAAATAAATGATCTTTCCACTGGCTCTCAAGGTGTAATTTTAATAATGTATTTGGGGAAATATTTGAAATGGAATAAGGGTATTATGGCTCTAATCTTATTTATTGTTGACTCTCTTTAGCTTCTGTATGAAGAGGAAAGAAAAAAACACTTCTTTACTGAAGACGTAGAATAGAATGACAGGGAAAAAAAAACATGGATTTTTCCATTCAAAAACACTTGTGTTTAAATATCCTCTCTTCCACTTATTAGCTCCATGACCCTAGGCCAAATATTAAGATCTCTGAGTCTCCATTTTCTGGTGTATAATTCCTGCAATGCAGTGCTATTATGAGCATTAAATTAGCTAATTTATGGAAAGCCTGAAGCACAGTGCCTAACACTATAACTATTTTTTATTGAACCCTACTAGATCAGTGGTTCTCTCTTGGGAACTTGTTAGAACTGAAAATTCTCCATCAGGCCCCACCCTAGACCTAATGAATCGGAAACTCTGGGAGTAGGGCCAGCAAAATATTTTATAAGCCCTCCTTGTGATTCTGATACACACTGAAGTTTGTAAACCACTGGTCTAAGTACCCAAGAAATGAAAAATATGATTATCACATCCATAGCACAATATGGCTAATTATTTGTGCTGAAACAAATACAGATACGCCCTCTTCTGTTATGCTGGATGATAGCTCCAGGGTCTTCAATGACTTAGTTATATCTGTGATGTGTGTGGCTCTCAGAACCATTCCTTACAGAATGTATGTGGAGGTGGAGGACATTGTTCTTAGTGAAGCATCACAGGAATGGAGAAGCATGAATTCTATGTATTCAACTTTGATATGAGGACAATTAATGACAATTAATGACATGGTGGGATATGGCGGAAGGGGAGAGCAGACACAGAGAGAAGGAAGGAGATGGTGAGGGAAAGGAAAAGAAAAAAGAAAAGAAAAGAAAATAGTGACTAATTCTCACATAAATTGGATTTAATTTTGACCAAAGTTACATTACTTGAACATTCATTTTTAATTCAACTTGTTAATATGTTGTTTAGGATATTGCATCCTCATTTATAAGTGAAATATGTTTGTAATTTCCCTTTATAATAATATATTTTTTCCAATTTTAATATCAGGTATACACAGATGAAGTAGAATGATTTTGAAGTATTTCTTCTTTATCTATTGTCTATAAGATTTAGCATGATCTGGCTTTTTAAATTATCTTCTATTTTTTATTCATAAATATTAGTTGTCTATTTTTTGAGACTTTGGAAACATAAAAAAGTATTCTTATTCAAAAGCAGTGCTTAATTTTGTTAAATGTTTTCTTAGAATATATTGAGAGGATTATATGGTCTTTGTTTTTACTTCTGTTTATGTGATGAATTGTTTTTTAGATTTGTGTATGTTGAATCAGCATTTCTTCCCTAGAATGAAACCCACCTTGTCATGATGAATTATTTTTTTTGATGTGCAGCTGAATTCTGTTTGCTAAGATTTTATTTAGTAGTTTTATGTCCACATTTATTAATGATACGGGTCTATAAATTTCTTTTTTGTTGTGTCCATTCCTGTCTTTGGTATCATGGATATATTTGCTTAGTAGACAAAGTTTGGGGGTTCTTCCCATCTCAAGGTTATAGAATAGGTTTTGCAAGACAAGTAAAAGCTTTTCTTTGAAGGTTTTGTAGAATTCTGTTGTCAAACCATCTGGTATGAGACTTTTTGTTCGAAGATTGTTTTTACTGTTGTTTCGATTTTGGTGCTTGATATTGGTCTATTTGGGAGTTTTGTTTCCTCTTGACTGAATCTAGGGAGAGAGTGTTATTCCAGTAATTTATCTGTTTCCTTCATGTTTTCAAATTTCTGGGCGTATATAATTTTGTGGTATTCGGTGATGATACTTTGGATTACCATGGTATCTTTTATTATTTGCCCTTTTTCCTTTCTAATAGACTTATTAGAGATCTTACTTTTTGTTTCTGGTTAATCTGCCAAA
Source organism: Perodicticus potto (assembly GCA_963574655.1). Classification (NCBI taxonomy): domain Eukaryota; kingdom Metazoa; phylum Chordata; class Mammalia; order Primates; family Lorisidae; genus Perodicticus; species Perodicticus potto. The sequence goes on from CAUYRH010050323.1 coordinate 14,383, forward strand.
AAGCTTATCAAATTTGTTTATCCTTCCAAAGAACCAAGTTTTTGCATAATTAATCTTCTGTGTTCCAGTTCTTGTAGATATTATTCTTGATAGGTGTGCCTTTCTTCAGATGTCTGTGGTTTATATGTCCCAGTTGCAGCAATAGAGTATTCTATATTTGTGTACTTACAAGTACTAGTGTGTTCTATACTGTCAATTCATTTCTTTCTTTTTTTGTTTTTTTTTTTGTTTGTTTGTTTGTTTGAGACAGAGTCCCACTATGTTGCCCTGAGTAGAGTGCTGTGGCATCACAGCTCACAGCAAACTCAAACTCTTGGGCTTAAGCAATTCTCTTGCCTCAGCTGGGCAAGAGCTATCCCAAGTAGCTGGGATTATAGATGTCTGCTACAATGCCTGGCTATTTTTTTATTGCAGCTGTCATCGTTGTCTTTTTAGCTGGCCTGGGCTGGGTTAGAACCTGCCAAGTTCATTGTATGTGGCTGGTGCCGTAACCACTGTGCTACGGGCACCGAGCCAGTCACTTGATTTCTTATTGTTAATTAATATCTTCTCCTTTCATACTGAAAAACTCCTTGTAGCATTTCTTGTAGAACAGGTTTGGTGTTGACAAAATCTCTCAACTTTTGATTGTCTGAGAAAATATTTATTCATGTTTGATAAATATTTTTGCAAGAGCTCTAAGGTCAAGGTTTTTTCCCTTCAGCACTTTGACTATGTCATGCCACGTTTTCCTGACCTGTAAGATTTCCACTGAGAAGTCTATTGCCTGACATATTTGAGCTCTCATATGTTGTGGGGTTTTTTTTTCTTTCTTTAGGATTTTTTCTTCACCTATAACCTTTGAGAGCTTGATTATTAAATGCCTTGAGGTAGTTTTGTTTGGTTTAAATCAGTTTGATGTTCTATGACTTTCTCATACCTGAATATTAGTCTCTTTCTCTAAGTTTGGAATGTTCTCTGTTATTATTACTTTGAAGAAACTTTCCACCCCAGTCTCTCTACTGCTTTTTTAAGGTCACTAACACTTAGTTTTGCCCTTTAGAGCTGTTTTCTAGATCTTATAGACGTGCCTCAATATTTTCTCTGTTTTGTTTTTTCTCTCTGTCTTTGTATTTTCAAATAGCCTATCTCCAAGTTCACTAATTATTTTGCTAAATTGACACGTTCTTTAGAGACTATGATGCTTTTCACAGTTTGTTGACAGAATTTTTCAGCTCTAGATTTTCTGCGTTTTTTTATTATTTCAATTTCTTTATGCAATTTTTCTGATTGCCTTCTAATTCTTTCTCTGTGTTGTCTTGATGTTCACTGAGCTTCTTTATAACAGCTATTTTACATTTTTTGTTTGTTTGTTTGAAAGGTCAAATATCTCCATCACTCCAGGATTGGTCACTGGTACCTTATTTAGTTTGTTTGGTGAGGTCATATTTTCCTGGATATTCCTCATGCTTGTGGATGTTTGTCAATGTCTGCACATTGAAGAGTTAAATATTTATTTTACTCTTCACAGTCTGGGCTTGTTTGAACCTGCTTTTTCTGAGAAGTCTTCCCAGGTATTAAATGGGAATTAGTGTTGTGATCTAAGGATTTGCTCACTCAGCCATAACAGCACTGGGGGTGCCCGGAGTCCAGTAATACTGTGACTCTTGCAGACACCTGGTGTTACCAAACTGGTCATCTTGGGTAAGATATAGGAGAATTCCCTGGATTACCAGGTAATGTCCTTCACTCTCCTCCTTCATTCTCTGTGCAGGGCTGCTAATACTGGGGAAGGAATATCATGGGCATTCCCATGTGGTCATCACATTGTGCCATTTCACACCGAAAGCCAGAGATGGTGATTACTGTTGTCCAGCTGCCTCTTTAGTCAGCAGGTAGTATGCATCTTGCCAACACTGGGTCCTTCTCTTCGGGTAGCAGGCTCCCTTCTAGCCCAGGGTGTGTCTAAAAATGCCATCTGGGAAATAATGGCTGGCATCAGAGGCTTCGGGTGTCTGCTTGGTACTTCATTTTACTGTGGCTAAGCTGATACCCAAGTTGTAACACCAAGGCCTCCAAGATCTTCCCTTTCCTTTCCGCAGGAAGATGACTCTCCCATGTCTTCAGTGCCTGGAGTTGGGGATCGGATACACAGGAATTGGCTTGGCTGTCAACGTAGTGTCTCATTACATCACATGGTGGCTGGCTCTGAGCTGGCGTAGCTGTAGGACTTGCCCAAGGACTACAGTCTTTGTGGCCCGTGTGCTTCATGAGTTTATTCCAGGGCCACTTTTTGTGAGCTGCTGGTGGCATTTGCTGTAACTCAGGTTTCTACCACTGGGGCACAGGATTTTCCTCTGGCTGGGATGGTCAAAATACTTCCTTCTTGGTTTCTGACAGAATTTGGCCCTGTGCTGCATTCCCTTGTGACATGAGGCCCCAAGTTCCAATGGAAAGTCCCACATCCATGATCATGTTACCCTCCCTTCCCCAGGCACACACAGATCCTCTGTCCACTGCTGGGGCTGGTGGTGGTAAGTGGGGGAGGGTCTTATAGGCCATGTAAGACTGTGTTTTCTGCACTTTTCAATGCCTCTTTCTTTGATATAAGTTAAAATCAAGTACTATGATTGTTTATCTGATTTTTGATTCTTCTGAATATATTCTTTGGGTGGATAGTTATTGAATTTTTGTTTGTGCAGAGGGACAATTGTTGGAGGACTCTATTAGGCCATTTTGCTCCACCTTGACCTCTATTTTTAGTTTTAAAAGTAACATCTCAGTTTTTTATAGACCTATAACAAACTATAGTTCCTATAATATATACATATTAAAAGGAACAAAAAGATAAATAGCTTTCGCATAATTTGAACATTTTAATCATCACATCATTATCTTCATCAAATATATAATATAAAAAAGTCCTTAAATGTATTAATTACTTTCAATTTTCTTTAGCATGGTCTTAGCACATTAAAATAGCACCCTCAAAATAAAGCATGACAGAAAAGACAATGTGTTTATGTCTCTTAATCTAAGAAAAGATGAACAAAGATATTTCATTTTAAAATAAGAGTTTTATGCATCTCTTATAGCACACATGACCTACAAAATATTTTTTCTCATTTCTAGCATTATATCACCATTTCAGACATTTAGGAAAGGTGACAAAGGTATCCCACAGGTATTATTGATTAATTCACCAGGATTTGTTAGGCTCAATGAGATAATAAAATAAGGTACCCACTGAGAGATTTGAGAATCTCAATAGAAAATGGAAAATGAACAGCACTAGCCCAAAGTACATCCCTACAGATAAGTTAAAATAGTCTTTTAACTTTCAGCAATCAATATAAAGACTCCAGTGGACAGAATATAAATAATGGCAATACCCTGTCTGGATTGAAGCATAGGTTATGTACTAAGTGCAAATCATTCATCTCAAGCAGAACAAGCCACCGTTTTCAGTCAAATGTCAGTCTCATATTTTACTCTTTCTTGTCTCCAAGAATTTCCCAGTTGTAGTGCCTGGCTTACATAGATGTTTTACTTTAAATATAATCTTTAAATATTTTCAGTGTAGTATTTTATCCTCACCCACCAATCATTCCTTACAAATAGTATAGGTCTTTATGAAATCACAGAAACTAATGCCTGGGAAAAGAAAAAAAATTAGTTTGAATGAGGCACATTACTAACTAGTTTTACCACAATATCCCTGCCAGGTCCTTGGTCTTGGAAATTCAAGGAATGAGTTCAGACCACCAGGAGTAAGTGAAAGGATAAATTTTATTAGAGGTAAGAGAAAGTTAAGAGCAAAGCCTCCAGCACAGCAGAGGGAGGGAGGAGTCCTGAGTGGGCAGCCCATTCCGGCTCTCTGTCCAGGGGTTCATATGCGGATTCTCTTTCCCTGCAGGCAGGAGATTTGGGGGAGATGGAATGTATGTCTCAAATCTGTCACACCATAGGTGCCAGAAGCCTGTGGGCAGAAGTTTAATTCCATAACTGCTCTCGTGTAGTAGGAATGTAGTCTTGTTTAGGGCTTGCCACTCGTCCTTGGCAATGGTGCCTCAGATAGAACATTGGTAAAACTGGTTTCTGAGCCTGCTAGGGCCCAGAAAATGGGGTCTTTGATCAGCCCTAGTTGAAGGGGACCTATATCACTAGTGTTTGTCATAAAAGATTTGGTACCTTGTTTTGTGCTCCATATTTTAAAAATAGCTTATTCATTTCCCACATAGCCTTTATGGACCTGAAAACTGTAACAGGCAATGGACTAACAAAATTCAACACTTAGATGACATCTGGAAACTGAATGCAGGAAAAACAAAAACCATATAAATATAAAAGGTAGTTTGACATTGTATTGCCATTTAAATAAATCAGTCCAGTGCTGACATTGTCATACATAAGCCAAACGTATGTGCAGCTCGAAAATTGTTTATGTGCTGTGTGAACAAACGTCACATACATGTGCCACATACATGTCTTTAATGCTGTTCCTTTCTTCTATTCAATAGCAATTGAGTAGCCAATGGAAATAATTTAATAGCTGCACTTGGCACACCACTTGTCTCATGAAGTCTCCTACCAGTTTTGAATAAGAAAAAGAACAAAATTAGAACTAAACTGTTATGTTATTGACAAAATAATAAATAAGAGCCCAATAAACTACGGTGAAAGATTAAAGGCATGAGGAACTCGATACTGAAGATATTTGTCTCCACCACATGTAAACGTAGTTTAATTTCTAAAAGAGTAAATAAAGATAAGAGAAGTAGGTGAAAACAGCCATCACACCACAGCATAATAACTTACATGCATGTGGAGAAGGGGAGAGATTAATTTTAAGAAAGTCTTAATAATGGATTTAATAACACAGACATATTCAAACTTTTTCCTAAATACACTCTAAACTAGTATTTAATTTTGCTTATCATATGTCCTCAAACACAGAAGAAGATAACTGTGTAAACGCATGGTAGTGATGCTAAGGTGGCTCCTGCAGGACCAACATTAGGCTCCTGCAGCTACTGGGTATGTTGCCCGGCTTACAGCAGAGTCCTTCCCCAATAATTGTTTTTGGCCAAAAGAAACTACTTATTCACTGATTAAAGAGGGAAAGGTTATAAAGACCAAGCTTTGTCATCTTGATTTAAGAAAACTCTGAGGGTCCCCCTAACTCTAGAGCTCCCCCCTCATTTCAACTCGACTACCCTTTACCTTCTCCTTCTGCTAAATCCTGTATCCTTCACCCTCCATTGGGGGCATTGGCTTCCTCCCTAATTAATTATATTTTGAAACTGCATACATTATAGCAGGAAATTGAAAAAGCTATGCATTTTCTTATTATTTTGACATCTATTTATTAAAATATTTTTCCTATTTGACTCAAAAATTCTCATAATGCTTCTCTCATTTTCCTCTGTTGCATCCATGATCAAGTTCTGATCACATCAAGAATACAGTACAGTAAAAATATCTTCTATAGATGATAAAAATCATGATTTAGTAAGGACGGAGAAATTGGAAAGGCCAATGCATCCAATGTTAGTTATTGTTTTTAAAAGACAATTAACTACGAACATTCTATTCAGACCTCTAAGTTAATATTAGTCATCTCTATTCAGAGATGTCTCCATCTGACAGTTTGTTCAGATTTATATTCCCAGACATTATGAGGCAAAGAAAATTAAGTTTTAAAGAAATAAACCAGGAGTAATATTGGAAATATGGCCACATTTCTACTATGTTCAATGCATAGTTTTTTTAAGTAAATAAATATGCTAATGAAAAACTCCCCATTAATTATTTACCAATACTTAACTATCTGCTATATATGACAATAGGTACCTTTTACACATATTTTTTAGACCTCGCAACATACTGCAAGATATATTATCAGAATTATATATGGAAAAAGATATTCGGTTCATGACTAGTAAATGATAAGGAAGGACTACATATTTAGTTAGTGGTTGTTTTTGTTTGTTTGTTTGTTTATTTTGTTTTGTTTTTGGCTGGGGCAGGGTTTGAACCCACCACCTCCAGTATACGGGGCCAGTGCCCTACTCCAATGAGCCACAGGTACCATCCTTAGTTGTTGTTTTGAAGCCCCTTGGCCAAAGTCTACCAGGGCCACATCTGTAATCATACAATGTAAAGTTTATTTAGCTTGTTGTACCAAGAAAGAACAGCCCACAGTCAATTCTTGGGAATTTCTCATTCAGGGCATTGTGATGACTTTTTAAAAATAGGGTATTGGGACTTGACTTCAGTGGTTTTCAGGATTGTGCAAAATAAGAACATTGGTTGAGAATGATGGTTGAGAGAAGCAGAGGATATTTGCTAATTGGTTATGGGCTCTCAGAGATGTTTTAACTGAAAGGAAATGTTTCTTGTTATTTTCATTGGTCCATGCTTTATCACTGTGGTTTATGAGTTAATATCTTTAAAAGGACACATAATCAGTTTCTTAATTGAATTAAACCTCATTCTCATGATCTGAAAGCCTCTAAGTATGTTGACATGGGCCCATTTTACATATTCAAATCTATCCTGCTGTTATTAGCATGGACAGGAAATCTAAAATGTGGTTGGATTAAAACGTTTTATTCTACTTTAATCTCCATTCTGTTCTATTTTAGTCTCCATTTAGGATAATGTATAATGTCTATTGGTATAAGCTTCACCATCAGCTTTCTCTTTAACCAAATAAGAATGTACATTTTTTAATTCTCAGGATTTAATATCATTGACCACAGTTAGTTCTAGTGACTAACTTAAAAAAAAAAAAAAAAAAACTATTCTAGTTTGTAGAAGACAGCAGAAAAAAATAAAGTATTATGGAAGGATATGAAAACAAGAATGAGGAGTTGATTATTAATGTTATAATATTATACATAATTAGGCATCTTTGAAAGTCATTGAGGTGGCAAGTGATTTTATGAAATATTAGTGGAATGAGTTTTGGAAACTACATGAAAGGCAATGAAAATCTCAGATTAGGAAACAGAGGTAAGAAAAAGATAGTCTATATATTTAAAAAATGGCAGATGTTATAGAGCTCTGATATTAATTTTGTTGGAGCAATATTGCAGATGGTTCTAATTTTAAATCTTACTGAACGATCAATGTAAGATCTTCCCTGAGTGGGAAAATCAAGTTGTCTGGTTTAGACCAGCTGATTTTGTAGTATGTTTGCAGTGATTAATCTGCTCTTCTCAGGCCTTGGAAAGCTGAACATGAGAGTTCAAAGATACTCTTCACAATATTACATAGTACTCGGTATCACATAGAAAAGTGTGAGGCCTCATCTTCATTGTGGTCACTGCAGAAGGGGGCATAGGTAGTTTAACAAGACTTTATCTAGCCCTGGAGTTGAGTCTGGTGGCTTGGCTTAACAAAAACTGTTTTCAAACATATAAATTATGCTGAAGTTTTAGACTGACTCCTTTAGAGATACTTCTGTCTGTGAGGCATACAGATGGTATCTCTGCCTGGTGCCTCAATCCAGAGTAAAGCACAAAAGGGCCATCCCTGAGGGCTTCTTATCAAGACCACCGAAAATGAAAGGACCACAGAGGGACTCAGACAGGGTAGAAGTCACAAGACCATCACTGCCCGGAGAATCAGCAGGTAGGTAGGGCCAACCCCTTTGAACTCTTGATTGGCAGGAGAATAGGGAAGCTGGTTTGTCTGCTCTGCTGAGATGAAATTTGGTTTCCCCTCCCCTTTCTAAACGTGTTATCAACAGAGTTGACAACTCATTACCCTCTGTTCCTGATTGCCCTGTTTCCTCTTTACCCAATCTTCCCGAGGGGTTGGGATTCTTTTAATCCCATTTTTAAATTTTGACACCTTTATATCTTTTTAGGAAACCTCTGTCTTAGAGATCAATAAAAGGTTTCTGAGGCCAGAGAGGGCTGCTGCATTGTTTGGATATGCCCCCTGGCATGTGAGCCAATGCACACCTCTCCAGGCTGCTCAGACGTTATACATTATGTTGGTGTAAAGTCTCAGTATTTCCCCAGCATCTCTCTCCTGTCAATGCCCAACACAGGTTGGGGTCCCCAAGGAACCGCAACAATTTACTGGTCCTAACAAATTCCCTTTTAAGCTACTAACTTAAAACAACAACCACTTTAATGTAGCTCATGATATGGGACTCAGAAATTCATTCACTGCTCAGCTAGGCAATTCTGTCTATTGGGACACATTTGGGATCATTTCTCACCTGGGGCTGCGCTGGAACTGTAGGCCCTCAGAATGCTTTTGTCAAGTCTTTTGCCTTAGTGGGGATGGCTGGAGTGCTAGGGCCTACTGCATTTCTCCTTTTTTGTTTGTTTATTTGTTTTTTGATGGTATCACATGGACTTCACCATTAGCTAGCTCTTTGACCTTCTTAGATGGAAGCTCAGTGACATCTGTGAACTTAATAGATTAATACAGAATGAGAATAGCTTTATTTGTGTTAAACTCTACTGTCCAAATTTGTCATAGGACAGGTAGAATTAAAGGGACGTACCATGAAACCCCACCACTTGGTGGGAAGAACACCAAAGCTTGCGCTCATATTTAACTTGGCATAGGCCTACAACTCAGGTGAGCTCTCCACTACCAGCTTCTCACACCTGGCAGCATCTCACCTTCACAAGCAGAGTCTGCTTGCCCCCTTCTGCACACATCAAGCCTCCAAGGAACTAAGCTTGTTTGAAAGGCTGTACTCACTGAACATCATCCTCTGCTATCTTTTGCTAATAATATAGCATTTGAAATCATCATAGAAAAGTCAAACTGTAAATAATTTAAATGGCACACATTCACCAACTCTCAAAACAACCAAGTTGTGTAACAAATAGATACTTGGAATTGGTAGAAATTGTTGGTGTAGAAATACATGGCTACGTAGGACATGATCTCTGCTTTCAAATTTTGCAGACCAGATATTCAGTATATGTTTATAAATATGCATACTGTATATGTGTTTTGAAGGAAAAATAAAGAGTCTGGCTTGCCTACCTAGACCCAGCATAATCACAGAAATTTTTATAAGAGGGAGGTGAGAGATGAGAGAAGCAACTGAAGATGTGACTTTGAAAGCAAGAGTTGGGAGTGATGGGAGGAAGAAAACACCATAAACCAATGAATGTAGGTGGCTTTGAGAAGCTAGAAAAGGCCAGGAGATGGAGAAATTTCCTGAATCCCCAGAAAGAACCTGCTCTGTCCATACCTTGACTTTACCCAGTGAAACGGATTTGTGCTTTGTGGCTTCTAGAACTGTAAGAGAATACATTTATGTTGTCAAAAGCCACCAAGGTAATGATAATTTGATATAGCAACAGTAGGAAATTAATGCAGCAGCCCTACTGGGGAACTCAGCTAAAGGTGAGGTGACTCCTCTAATATTACAACACTTCTGTAACAGAAAGTTAAATGTTCTTTTTTTATGTTCTCAGCTAAAGCTCCAAAGCTTACAATACTAAGTTGCCTCCAAATTTTAGAGTGTGAAGTAGTTACAAGTAACACTCATAGTGCTTAATAAAAGATGGTAGTGCAAGTCTTTTCCCTCCCAACATACCCAGCCTAAATCAAACCAGGTAGAGGATTGTGCAGAAATAGGAAGTTCATTTGGGTTGTGGAGTTGTCAGGGTAGAGGGGAGCAATGGAACGTGACGGCTCTTCCCCCTACCAAAGCAAGATGGTCTTAGACAAGCATCAGGGGAGACTGGCAATGACTTTCAAAGAGGTAGACTGTTGCTCCCACTATAGTTGAATGCTTACAAGCCACAGCCCCCACAATCTCATGATGGGGCTTTTCTAGGAGAACAGGAGACGGTCCATAACAGAGTCCTCTGCAGAGTGAGGACATTTATGCATATGAAGGGTTAGGCCTGTTTTCCGCCTAGAGACTTCTATGGGTGGGAGGTGACTTGAGCAGCCCATGACAGCAGACATATCTGAGGGGAACGGAATGTAATGGCTTACATTCCCACTATTGGAAATGCCAGGGTGCATTGGCCAAAAGAGGAAAGAGAACATGGCCCAGCCTGTCTTCCTGAATGTTCACTGGGAAAGAGAGAATACGGCAGACAGGAGGGTCTCCAAGCCCGATACCTCATTACAGTAGTGTGCGTAGTAGAAGCCCCCACCACAACTGTTAAGTAACACATGCACCTCTTAAAAAAAACCCTACATATGAATGCTGCCATGAAAAGACAGCAAAGGCTTGACTACAAAAACGGGAAAGGAAGATGTCTGAATACTTTCTACCAAGTCCTCTTTCTCTCTTAAATCTAGAATGAGCCAGGAAAAGAAAAAGATGATGTAAAGAAAGTCAAAATGCTCTTTCTCACTTGGAACCTGTGAACCATGGGTTAGTCTTGACTTGTGAAGGAGACAGAAGTTGTGAATAGAAGTAGAGGTTGGACCTCTGATTTAGACTTGGAAGGAACATCTGAGTAAGTAAGAGTCAGCCATAAGCCACTAGTCACAGTGATTGAAAAGGAAATAGAAGTGACTTGCAAGTTTTGAGGTTTTCACAATGTGCTATCAGAGGGTAGGAAGATTGAATAATTGGTGACAAATAAAGGGGCTTCCTGAATACATTTCCACCAAGTTTAATCCACTCAAAAAACTACTTTTCCTGGGAAGCCATGAAATAAAGCAGCTGAGTTTAATGTCAGATCTCTGAAATTATTGTCAAGTTTTCTACATGTTATACCAGAGTGGGTCTCTAATCTCTCTAGAGATAAATCACCTTAATATTAGAGTTTAATCTCTCCCATTGTCTTTTACATCCAGTGACGGTGCCTTTTTAACACATTGCACCACACACTGATTTTAGTAGTCATCCATCAACTGCCTTAAAAAACAAACATCAAATTAACTTTAGACTTCCTTAGTGGGTTATTTTCTTTTTTGTTTCAATTTATTCTTTTAATTTCTGGTCTGCCTAACTTCCCAAACTTTGTTCTTGCTTGGAGATTACATTTTTCACATAATGGTCAAGTGAGAGAGATATGAAAAGATTAGAGGTTAAAAGATTTGTTTCCAGGAAAAAATTACATTACTATTGATAACCTGGGGAAAATCTTTCTGTGATATTATATTCAGAAACACAGGAGAAAAACTGGGTTACATTACTTTATGTAAATGGTTCTTTGGAAAATTCAAGGTATTTTGGCTTGGTGTCTGTGGCTCAAGTGGCTAAGGCGCCAGCCACATACACCTGAGCTGGTGGGTTTGAATCCCGCCCGGGCCTGCCAAACAAAAATGACGGCTACAACCAAAAATAAAAAAAGCAAAACAAAAAGAAAAGAAGTTAGAAAGGAATACAGAAGAAGTAAAAAGCACCAGAGCTTCTGGAAGGTGGAAAGAACTGAAGAACTTGCT
>CAUYRH010050326.1:0-13773 GCA_963574655.1 Perodicticus potto
CTTTTGTCTCTGATTCCACGTTGCTGGAAAAAGTTTGACCAAGCTTGCATGCTAATTTGTCCTTAGTTGCAAGTATTATAGGCAATTTTGTACTTTGCCTAATGAAAGGATAATCCTCCTTTGACACAATCAGAACTCAACCGTGATTCAGAAGCAACATCCTATCCTTAATACTGTCAGTTTTGAGCCATCAACATGAAAATCCTTGTTAAGGTTGAGAAGATGTCGCTAGGAATCAATTAATTGATGTGCCTAAGAGTTCCGCAATACTATTTTGCTAAAGTTTTTTTTTTTGCACCGTTGATTGATTTTTAAAACTTCATGTTTACATTTTTCTCTGTCCAAAGTGTTCTGTGTAATGACACTCTTTGACACTGTCATTTTGAGTCTTCTTGTTTCACCTTGTAGAATGTTCACATATCCCCTTCCCATCTTTTTTGCCTTAAATTCATTAAAAGAATTGCTCTGTCATAGATTCATATGCAGGTGCTCTGGCCGTTTGGAGTTCATGGGGAAAGCTTGTTTTTTGTATGGCCCGGAGTTCGGCTATTGTATTGGAAGTGGTGCTGATGCTTCCCCACTCATTGTCACATCCATCTGCTCTATTCCACTAGTTTCCATTGGGTATTCGACAGGTGTCTGAGGATTTGTTGTGCTGGCTGAAGCACCTCTTTCCCAGAAATCCCCAGGAGAGAATTTGACTGGGCTGATAGGTGTCCATGGGCTGCCAATAAATCTTCGAGGTGATCGGATTTTTGATTCAAAGGAAAACTTCTCTTTCACACTTTCAAGTACAGATGGAGCCACATATGTAAAACCCTGAAAGGCAGTAACAGTAGACTACAGAATGGCATTTTGTCATATACACCAGGTAAATGGGATCGTTCAGTCTCTGACGTATCAATACAATGAATGATGCACCAATGTGTACATATTCTCCATTTCCTCAATCTCATTTTCACACCTGTTAACTTCTTTCCAGCGATTTCTTGAGGCAAAGACCAGAAAGACCTGGTTGGCACTTTCACTGAGAGTTGAGTCATCTGGGCTATCAACAGGTGTCTGACATGTAAACTTGGAATCAAACTGACTCACATCCTCTTCAGATTGCAACAGAGGTTCAAAGGGGGGCTCCACCTTCCGAGCCAGAAGATCCTCCCAATTAATGTGTCTAAAGAATGGATGAGCTTGAACTTCTCCAGCATCCCCAGGACCAGCTCCAAGATGAGAAGCAGCATTTCTTTTCAGCAGCTTTTTAAGCAGATCTCTGGCTTCTTGTGTGAAGTAGGGAGGCAAATTGAGTTTACATTTGAGAATTTTGTCAATTGTTTTCTTTCTATTCTCCCCGGTAAAGGGGGGATTAATGTTCCTAAACTCCACCAATTCACAGCACAATTGTGGCCGCTTCTCATCAAGATTTCAGGGGCCATGTATTCTATTGTTCCACAAAATATGTGTGACTGTTCCATCATGAATAGATTCTTTGCATAGTCCAAAGTCTGTTAGCTTCACATGACCTTGGTGATTAAGCATGATATTCTCCGGCTTCAGGTCTCTGTAGATGATCCCCTTTTTCTGTAAATGCCCCAAAGCCATGGAGATTTCTGCCAAGTAAAAGCAGGCTGTGTCTTCCATAAATATTCCCTCTCTTTCTAACTGCATAAATAGTTCTCCTCCACTGAGATACTCAAGGATGAGATAGAGTTTTCCACTGGTCTGAAAGGCATAAATTAAATCCACAATGAAGGGATGCTTTATTTCCTCCAGAATATTCCGTTCTGCTTTTGTATGAGCTGTATCTTTAGCATTTCTTACTATCATTGCCAATTACCAAGTCTATGAATCTCCCAATACTCTGCTCCCACCCACTGAGAGAGGGAAAAAAGCCAACATCCTCTTCTTTTCACCAAGATACCTTTTAAAGCACCTTCATGGCAAATATTTTCCCAGTATTTGCTCCTGTTACTTTTTGTACTTGAAAAACCTTAACCCCCTTTACCAGGTACCTGAAGTAGTTCAAAACATTCTGGTCTGATTTTTTCTGGCCTTCTGTTCACACTAATTTCTGAGATTTCCAATTTCTCACAATGTTCCATGCCAAGTTCATATGGTCCACCTCCCCCATGGTCCATGCTTTCATTTAACTGACCCCCCTCCTCCAGCTCATCTTCAGAGCCCGCGTCCTCTGGCTGGTCCAGGTCTATGTCAAACACTCCTGCCGTATACTCAGCTTCCCTGTCTCGGAAGTCCCGCGCTGGGTAAAAGCCGTCCCACCTCCGTTGTGGCCTCATGGGCCGGGACTCGCTGCAACCACAGCCGCTAATGCCGCCATCACCGGCTGCTTAGGCTCAGTGCATCTGCGCCTAGGCCCTAGACTCAATAGTGGTATTTCAATGGAGATTGCTTTGAATTTGTAGATTGCTTTGGGAAGTATAGACTTTTTCACAATGTTGATTCTTCCCAGCCATGAGCATGATATGCTCTTCCTTTGTTAATGTCTTCTGCTATTTCTTTTCTTAGGGTTTCAAAATTCTCTTTATGGAGGGCCTTCACCTTTTTTGTTAGATATATTCCATTTCCTTTGAAGGTACTGTAAAGGGAATTGTGTCTTCGATTAGCTTCTCAACTTGGCTGTTATTGGCATATGCAAAGGCTGCGGATTTATGGACTTTGATTTTGTACCCTGAGAGCTTACTATATTTCTTCATCATTTCCAGGAGACTTGTGGTTGAGTCTTTGGGGTTCTCTGAGTATAAGATCATATCTTTGGCAAAAAGGGAGAGTTTGACCTCCTCTGTCCCTATTTACAAACCTAAGAAATTTTAACTTTATCTGATAGGAAGTAACACCAAAGTAGTCTCCTTATAACAATGCAAAATGTTTAAACAATAGAAAGGTTACTTTGAGGTAATTTTTAGTTTAACAAAATAGTTAAGAGAATTGTCAAAGGAAACATGATATCACCAAAGCAACCGTTACTCTACCAGTATCAAAACACCTATTGTCTACGTATATCTGACTACTTTCTCAGAGTCTCCTGAGATAAACATCCTCACAATCATAGTGAAATCTTAACTAGACAGGAGAAAGATGTGTGGGGAAGAATGTGAACCCAACAGGCTGGCTAGGCTCACTGCACTGCTTCAGCTTAGCTTCTCAGACTCCAACTTGTAAGCTGCTTTTGTGGCTCCATGTTCATTCCTGTTTGAATACATGGAAGAATATAGATGAATTTCATAGAAACTGTGAGACAAACCAGATGAACTGGAGTAGATAATGTCTAATTTAGTTTGTATGGAGTTCTAGAACATTCCAAACTACTTTTTCAGAAAAGAAGAAATAATTGATAGTTTTCTGAAATGTGAGTAGGGGAATGGGGCACAGAGGGAACTTTCTGGAGCCAATCAAGTATCTTGACTGCAACAGTCATGTCAAATCAAAACTCATCAAGCCGTATTCTTAAAAATCTCTGTGTTTTATAACATACTAAGTATACCTGTGAAGAAGCTCAGAATAATTTCCCCCAGAATATGTTTCCTTGGTATAAAGAGTATTTTGCAGGCCCTTTGAGATGAAAAAGCACTGGAAGGGGCTTTCCCTCTATCTGCACAAACCATGCTCACCTGGCCAGAAGATAAAAACCTCCCCTGTTCTCACTGTTATCACAGTATATTGCGGGGGGTGGGGGAGAATACTAAATCAAGAACGCAAACTGACCTGGCCCAAATTATTTACAAGTCCTTCTGTCTCCCCCATCCATTTGTTCTTCCTAGCAACCATTTGTTTTCCTTAATCAGTACTACCTTTATTCCTCATTTCCACTCCCCTCCAGAAAGGTGTGTAAAAAAAAATCCGGATCCCTCTGTGATACTGGGTAATTGCTCTGTGATTCTCCTCATGTGCATGGCAAATAAACCTTTGTTTTACTCATCTGCTTTCATGGTGAGTTGATCCTTCAGTGAACTTTTGTGGGTAAGGGCTAATTTCCCTCATCCTCATACTTCAAAGTATTTCATTTTTAAAAATTGAATCATAGCTGTGTACATTTATGCAATTATGGGGTACAATGTGCTGTTTTTATATGCAATTTGAAATACTTTCATCAAACTGGTTAACATAGCTTCCACTGCATTTTCTTAGTCATTGTGTTAAGACATTTATATTCTACACTTAATAGATTTAACATGTACCCTTGTAAAATGCACCATAGATATGTGGTCCTACCAATTACCCTCCTTCCACCCATCCTCCCATCTCCCTCCCTCCTCTTTCCCCTTCATCTTGGGCTATAGTTGGGTTATAGCTTTCATATGGAACTGTGAGGGGTTATATATTGGTTTCATAGTAGGGCTGAGTACATGGATACTTTTTCTTCCATTCTTGAGATACTTTACTTAGAAGAATATGTTCCAGCTCCATCCATGTAAACATAAAAGAGGTGAAGTCTCCATCTTTTCTTAAGGCTGCATAATATTCCGTGGTGTACATATACTACAATTTATTAATCCATTCATGAGTCAATGGGCACTTGGGCTTCTTCCATGACTTAGCAATTTTGAATTGGGCTGCAATAAACATTCTGGTGCAAATATCTTTGTTATAAAGTGATTTTTGGTCTTCTGGAAATATACTTAGTAGAGGAATTATAGGATCCAATGGCAGGTCTATTTTTAGATCCCTAAGTGATCTCTGAACATCTTTCCAAAAGGAACGTATTAGTTTGCATTCCCACCAGCAGTGCAGAAGTGTTCCTTTTTTTCCACATCCACACCAACATCTCTGGTTTTGTGATGTGGGCTAATCTTATTGGAGTTAGGTGATATCTCAAAGTAGTTTTGATTTGCTTTTCTCTGATGATTAAGGATGAAGAGCAGTTTTTCATGTGTCTGTAGGCCGTGCGCCTGTCATCTTCAGAGAAGTTTCTATTCAAGTCCCTTGCCCACACTGAGATGGGCTCACTTGTTCTTTTCTTGCTAATACGTTTGAGTTCTGTGTGGATTCTGGTTATTAAACCTTTGTCAGAGACATAACCTGCAAATATCTTCTCCCTTTCTGAGGGCTGTCTGCTTGCTTTATGTACTGTGTTCTTGGCTGTGCAGTAGCTTTTTAGTTTGATCCAATCCCAGTAAAGTATTTTTGGTGTTGCTTCAATTGCCTGGGGGTTCTTCCTCATAAAATATTCTCCCAGGCTGATCTCTTCAAGTGTTTTCCCTGAACTTTCTTCTAGTATTTTTATAGTTTCATGTCTTAAGTTTAAATCTTTAATCCAGTGAGAGTCTATCTTCGTTAATGGTGAAAGATGTGTGTTCAGTTTCAGTCTTCTACAGGTCACCAGCCGGTTCACCCAGCACCATTTGTTAAATAGGGAGTCTTTTCCCCACTGATTGTTTTTGATTGGCTTATCAAAGATCAAATGACAGTAAGTAGCTGGCTTATCTCTTGGTTCTCTGTTCTGTTCCATACATCTATCTCTCTGTGTCAGTACCATGCTGTTTTGATCACTATTGATTTATATATATAGTCTGAGGTCTGGTAGTGTGATTCCTCCTGCTTTGTTTTTATTTCTGAGTAATGTCTTCACAATTTGAGGTTTTTTCCTGATTCCATATAAAATGAAGTATTATTTTTTCGTGGTCTTTAAAGTATGACAGTGGTGCTTTAATATGGATTGCATTAAAATTGTATATTGCTTTGGGTAGTATGAACATTTTCACAATGTTGATTCTTCCCAGCCATAAGCATGGTATGTTTTTCCATTTATTCAGTTATTTATTTTCTCAGAGTTTCATAGTTCTCTTTATAGAGATCTTTCACATCCTTTGTTAGGTAAACTCCCAAATATTTCATCTTCTTAGGCACTATTGTAAAAGGAATAGAGTCCTTGACTGTTTTTTCAGCTTGACTATTGTTGGTATATATAAAGGCTATAGATTTGTGAGTGTTGATTTTGTAACCTGAGATGCTGCTGTATTCCTTGATCACTTCTAAGAGTTTTGTAGTTGAATCCCTGGGGTTTTCCAGATATATAATCATATATCTACGAAGAGTGAAAGTTTGATCTCCTCTGTTCCTAGTTGGATGCCCTTGATCACCTTCACTTGCCTGATTGTGATGGCTAAGATTTCCATAACAATGTTAAAAAGCAGTGGAGACAATGGAAAACCTTGCCTGTTCCTGATCTGAGTAGAAAAGATTCAATTTAACTCCATTAAATGATATTGGCTGTGATTTTGCTGTAGATGGCCTCTATTAGTTTAAGAAATGTCCTTTCTATACAGATTTTTTAAAGTGTTCTTATCATAAAAGGATGCTGGATATTATCAAAAGCTTTTTCGGCATTGATTGAGAGTATCATGTCGTCTTTGTTTTTTAATTTGTTTATGTGATGTATTATATTTATAGATTTATGTATATTGAATCATCCTTGAGACCCTGGGATAAAATCAACTTGGTCATGGTGTGTAATTTGTTTGATGTGATGCTGGATTATGTTTACTAGGATCTTACTGAATATTTTTGCACCTATATTCATTAAAGATATTGGTCTATACTTTTCTTTTTTTGTTGGGTCTTTTCCTGGTCTGGGGATCAGGGTGATATTTGCTTCATAGAATGTGTTGGGAAGTATTCCTTCTTTTTCTATTCTTTAGAAAAGGTTATATAATATAGGTACTAGTTCCTCTTTACAGGTTTGGTAGAATTTTGATGTGAAGCTGTCTGGTCCTGCACTCTTCTTTTTTGGAAGATTTCATATAATTGATGCTATTTCAGTATTTGATATAGGTATGTTCAACATTTCTCATTCTTTCTGGATAAGTCTAGGAAGTTGGCATGCTTCCAAGCATTGGTCAATTTCTTTCAGATTTCATATTTCTGAGAATAGAGTTTTTTGTAGTATTCATTAAGAGTATTTTTAATTTTCTGAGGTGTCTGTTATTATTTCACCTTTGCCATTTCTGATTGATGTGATTAGGGATTTTAATTTTCTATTTCTTCTTAGATGAGCCAAGGGTTTATCAATTTTATTGAAGTTTTCATAAACCAACTTTTTGATTCATTGATCTTTTTTTTTGAGACAGAGCCTCAAGCTGTCACCCTGGGTAGAGTGCCATGGCATCACAGCTCAGAGCAACCTCCAATTCCTAGGTTCAAGGGAGTCTCTTGCCTCCGCCTCCCAAGTAGCTGGGACTACAGGCACCCGCCACAATGCCTGGCCATTTTTTGGTTGCAGCCTCATTGTTGTTTGGCAGGCCTGGGCTGGATTTGAACCTGCCAGCTCAGGTGTACGTGGCTGGCACCTTAGCCCGTTGAGCCACAGGCGCCGAGCCGATTCATTGATCTTTTAAATAGTTCTTTTGTTTTTGTTTTCATTTAATTCTGCTCTATTTTTGGTTATTTCTTTTCTTCTGCTGGGTTTGGGATTGGAGTGTTCTTCCTTTTCCAGTTGCTTGAGACATCCCATTAAGTTGTTGACTTCCTCTCTTTCTGTTCTCTTAAGGAAGGCTTGCAATGCTATAAGTTTCCCTCTTAGGACTGCCTTTGCAGTATTCCAGAGGTTCTGATAATTCATGTCTTCATTATTATTCCGTTCCAATAACTCAGTAATTTCCTTCTTAATCTCATCTTTGACCCAGCCATCTTTCAGCATAAGGTTATTTAGTTTCCATGTCTTTGTATGAGTATGCAGATTCCTGTTATTGGTGAGTTAGACTTTGATTCCATGATAATATGAGAAAATACAAGGAATAATTTCTATTCTTTTAAATTTGCTAAGATTAGCCTTGTGACCTAAGATGTAATCAATTTTGGATGATGTTCTATGGGTTGATAAGAATGTGTATTCAATTTTATTAGGATGAAATGTTCTGTAGATGTCTGTTAAATTCAATTGCTATATGGTGAAGTTTAAGCCCACAATTTCTTTGCTTAGTTTCTTATTGGAGGATCTATCCAACACTGCCAAAGTGGTGTAAAATCTCTGATGATTATGGTGCTGGAAGATATCAAATTGTTCATATCTGTTAGGGTCTTGCTTATAAACTGAGGAGCATTTTGGTTGGGCACATAAATGTTAATAATTGAAATCTCATCATGTTGAGTGTTTCCTTTAATGAATATGAAGTGACCATCCTTGTCTTTACTTACTTTTGTTGGTTTAAAGCCTAATGTATCTGCAAATAAAATTGCAACCCCTGCTTTTTTTGGTTTTCCATTTGCCTGGATTAGAGATGTCCATCCCTTCACCTTGAGTCTATATTTATCCTTTAAGATAAGATGACATTCTTGTAAGCAGCAGATATCTGGCTTGAGTTTTTGTATCCAGTCAGCCAACCTGTGCCTCTTTAGTGAACAATTTAAGCCATTCATGTTAAGTGAGAGTATTGATAAGCCTGGTAGTATTTTGGATGTCAAGCTTTTCCAAAGACCAGTGGACATTTTTAATCCTTTCACCACTGTGGAAGTTGGGTTTTGATCAATAATTCCTGAGTGAGTTTACTTTGGTGGTAGAGCATTCTGGTGATCATTATGGAAGTTGGGTCTGAAAATATCTTGAAGAGCTGTTTTAGTTATGGCAAATTTCTTCAATGTGTGAATATTATTAAATTATTTGACTTCTACATCATAAATGCAACTCAGTTTAGCTGGATACAGGATCCTGGGCTGAAAGTTGTTTTGTTTTAGGAGATTCAAGGTTCATTACCATTGTCTTCTGGCTTGAAAAGTTTCAGCAGAAAGATCTGCAGTCATTCTAATAGTCTTCCCCTTGTAGGTTATGATTTTCTTATGTCTGGCTGCTTGCACGATTTTCTCTTTCATATTAACTTTGGTGAAGTTAATTACAAAGTGTCTAGGGAATGCTTTATTTGGATTGAGTCATGCTGGGATTCTGAAACTGTCTGCTATCTGAATTTCAGTATCTTTTGCCATGTTTGGAAAGTTTTCCTCTAAAATCTCTTGGAATAGAGCATCTGTGCCTTTAAAATCATTATCACCACCTTCAGGAATTCCAATAAAGCAAATATTTGCTTTTTTGGAGTGGTCCCACAACTCTCTCAGGGAATGATCTGTCTTTGCTCTCCATTTCTCTTCGTCTTTGAGCATTTGGGAGAGTTCAAAAGCTTTGGCTTCAATGTCTGAGATCCTTTCTTTTGCTTGCTCCATCCTAGTACTGAGGGCTTCTACTGTATATCTCAGGTCTTTGAAGGATGCAAATTCTTGCCTCAATTTGTCAAAATCTTTGGTGATTCTATCTTTGAATTTATTGAATTATTGAGAGAACTTGTGAATTACTCCTTGAACTTCTACTTTACTTTCAATTTTACTTCAATCCTATTAATCTTATTTGCTATCCAAATTCTGAACTCAATTTCTGACATCTCAGCCATTTGTTTATGAATGGGATCTTCTGCTGTGTCTCCTTTGTCATGCTTTGCCTAAGTGTTTCCGCTGATTCCACCCCATGGTTGTTTTTCACCATCTGTTTAGTGAGGCTGGTAAGGTGGAATTAAATTGAGGGCTCTTGGAGAAATAATTAACCAGCCCTTTACCAGTGTGCTGGGGCTGGTGACGGCTGCTTTTCCCCTATGGCTTTACCAAGATCCCATTCAGTACTACAGCCTGAGACTCTGGGGACCCGCTTGGTATGATGGGGCTAGGTGGGACTGTCTTGTATTTAGCTAGACTGTCATCAATCCTAGTGGATCAGTGACTTTGGGTTGAAATCTCAACTGTGGAGGAATACAAGCAATTAAGACACCCTGCCTTCCACTGGCAATATCTGGGAGAGGAGAATCAGACCTTCCCTCTATAACACAACCAGGGTATAACCTTGGAGAGTCCCCAGGTGATTGTCCCAGATGAAGAGTTCTAAACAAATTGTCCCAATTAGCACAAATACAGATCAAGCAGGAGAGTTTAAAAGGTCTCCAGCAACTGGACAGCAGGGGTCCACTGGCAGCTGAAGTGTGACTTGCTCCAGTGGTCCATGCAATCAGAAAGGCCTGCCCAGCAAAAGAGTTATTCCAGAGGGGCTGGTGCCTCTTTTCCCATTTTGCATAACTGTCACCCCCAGTCATTGGTTACCCCACAGGGCTTCAACTCAGCTCTCTATAAAACTCAAATACACCAGAGATTTGCACCTAAGTCAAAGAGGAGACAATGCCTCCCTCAACAGGCCGTCTCACTGTGTAACCCGCAGGTTGGAGGAGTTCAGGCCTGATTACTTCCAGTGATCATTGGAAACTGGGGAGTGTTCCACCTGCCTCTGTACCCAGCCAGGGATTATTGTGGAGGAGTGTGGTTCTCTCCCTCAGAATCTCTGCCTCTGGAATCCCTGCAGGTCAGGTCAAGATCTCTCCATGTTCCACAGAATTGGGAAGGTATCCTCCCAAATTTGACCCCAGTGGGAGGGACCATGGAGCTGCAACCACTATCAAGGGTGGCATTGCCACTGTCGGGGATGGTGCCTCTGGTCTGCGGTACTGCTGTGCTCAGGTCCCAGAAGCCTGGCCAGGAGCCAGGGAGGTTAGAGGGCATGTCCTGCAGGTAGCAAAAGTGGCCACAGTCCCAGTGGTTGGTGGCGCAGGTCCCAGGCTATGCTCCTTCCAACACGAGGCAAGTCTCTCTCCACTTGTGACTCCCTGCGTCTATTAAAGTTATAGTTTCAATGCAACTTCCCCACAGCCCATGAGATGCTCCGCCCTAGCAAACATCTGCCAGACACTCTGGATTTTGCAGGGAGTTGTCTTCCAGATCACCAGGAGAGGGGGGAAGGGTAGATTGGGAGTTCAGAAAGGTAGGGAGAATATTAGTTCAACTTTTGTCCCAGGCAAAAGACTGCCTGTGCTTGCAGCAGTATCTCTCTTTGGAGGGAGTCCCGGCCCTCAGCCACTCTCTCTGCTTTGGTGAAACAAAAGGTCCTCTGTTCACTACTTGCCTCAAGCTCCTTTCTTGGGGGCAGGGGGGAGAGGAAGGATTCCTGTCTTCTATGGGATGGGTTTTGTACCTAAAATTTGTTTCCTTGGAACCCCAGCTTGCCTCAGCAGGGGTAATGTGAACCTATCAATCCTTTCTCTCAGCTCAGTTCTCAATCTTCCACTTTATTGGATTGGTTCTGGCCATTATTTCTCCCTCTGGGCGGGAGCCTCTGCTGAAAGCTGGCTCAATTGGCCATCTTGCCTTGCCCACCCAAAAAATATTTCAGAGATGAGAAAAAGTGTAATTGTAATGGTAAGAATTATAAAACCTATTAATTTGTACATTAGATAAATATTAAGAATTATTGGAAAAGAGGAAGATATAGAAAGGGTTGGGCCATTTGGGGGGAGGAATTAATTGTCCAATTATTATTTGGTATGGAGGAAAAGGTTGACTGAAATCTGTAAGAATGGACATGACATGAAGAAGGCTACATTAGAAAGAAAATTAGGCTGCTTTTAACATTCAGGTACTGAAAAAGTATAGCCAGGAAAGCCCTCTAGTCAAAATGTTGTATAAGTTAATATCATATTGAAGTGGTCCAATAGGGACTGTGTGTGGACACAGAGAAAACCCAGAAATATGTTCTGTTTGTTTGAGTAATCTTGTGTGTGTGTACCTTTATTCTTTCAAACATCATCTCATATTTAATTCTCTTTTGCTTTTTCTCATTTGGGCTTAAATTAATTAGTGTATATTCTTTTTTGAAATTGTGGAGATGTTTAAAAGTTTTGGACAAAAATGACATCAGCAAAATATCAAATTCTGATAGGAGGTCCAAGCTTGCATTCCCTATAGAAACACTGGGGGATAAACCTTATCTGAGTGCACTTTGCTGGTGATCTGGAAAGAAATAAAAGGTCTATTGCAATCAGGTACACCACACATTAAAGAAACCATGTTTAAAATGCTCAAAGAATTCTAGAAAACCTTTGTGAAAACATCAGTCAACACAAGTTAAAGGAACAGTGACTTCAAATGAGAGCACACAATGAGAAGTCTTGGCTAAATTTCTTTGGAAAGTCTCTAAAGAAATGACATATATCCTTCAACAATTAATTGGTGCAAATATTTTTGTGGTAAAATGATTTTTGTTCTTCTTGGTAGATACCTAATAATGGAATTGTGGGATCAAATGGAAGGTTGACTTTTAATCCTTTATGAATTCTCCATAATTCCTTCCATAAAATTGTATTAGTTTGCAATCTCACCAGCAGTGTAGAACTGTTCCCTTCTGTCCACATCCACGCCAGCAACTATAGTTTTGGAACTTTATGATGTGGGCTAATCTTACTGAAGTTATGTGATATCTCAGAGTGGTTTTGATCTACATTTCTCTGATGACCATAGATGATGAGAATTTCCTCAGGGGTTGTTGGCCATTCGTCTGTCATCTTCAGAGTTTCTGTTCAAGTCTCTTGCCCACTTATAAATGGGGCTGTTTGCTCTTTTGTTCTTGATTAACTTGAGTTCTCTGTATATTCTAGTTATCAGGGCTTTATCAGGTTTGGAACAAGCAAAAATCTTCTCCCAATCTAAAGGCCTTCCGTTTGCTTTGGTTATGGTACAGAAGCTTTTTTGCTTGATCATCTTATTTATTTTTGATGTTGCTGCAATTGCCTGGGGAGGCTCTTCCTAATAAAACCATTTCCTAGGGTAATATTTTTAAGTATATCCCCGACACTCTCTGCTTTAATTTTATGTTTTGTGTCTTAAACATAATTTTATTTTTGTGTGTCTTAAATTTAAATGTTTAATCGAGTGAGAATCAATTTTTGTCAATGGTGAAGGATGTGGGTCCAGCTTCAGTCTTCTACACATGACTAACCTGTTCTTCCAGCACCATTTGTGAAATGGGGATTTCTTTCTCCAGTGCATGCTTTTGTTTAGTTTATCTAAAGATGAAATGATGATATGTGGTTAGGTTCACCTCTAGCTTCTCTATTCTATTTTATAGATCGATGTCTCTGTTTTTGTGCCAGTACCAAGCTGTTTTGATCACTGTAAACTTGTGTTATAAGCTGAAGTCTGGTAACGTGATGCCTCCCGATTTGTTTTTATTTCTAAGAATTGTATTGGCTATTCAGGGTTTTTTTTTTTCTCCATAAGAAACAAAACAGTATGTTTTCAAGTTCTTCCAAGTCTGACATTGGTTTTTATTTCCTGTTTACCATTTCTGATTAAAGTTATTAGAGATCTTACTTTTCTGATTCTCATTAGTCTGGTCAAGGGTTTGTCAATTTTAGGAATCTTTTCAAAGAACCAAGATTTTGTTTCTCCGATCTTGGTGTTTCTTTGGTTTTCAGTATCATTTAATTTTGCTCTAATTTTGTCTGGGTGCCCATAGCTCAGTTGATAGGGAGCTGGCCACATGCACCAAGGCTGGTGGGTTCAAACTTAGCCTGAGCCTTCTGAACAAAAAAATAGATGAGCGTTGTGGTGAATGCCTGTAGTCCCAGCTATTAGAGAGTCTGAGGCAAGAGAATTGCTTAAGTCCAAGAGTTTGAGGTTGCTGTGAGCTATGATGCCACAGGACTCTTCAGAGAGTGAGAAATTGAGGCTCTGTCTCAATAAATAAATAAATAAATACATACATCTCAAAAAAAATTTTTTTGCCCTAATTTTTGTTATTTCTTGTCTTCTGCTAGGTTTGGGGATAGATTGTTCTTCCTTTTCCAGTTGATTGAGATAGTCAGTTAGGTTGTTGACTTCTTTTGTGTCTTCTTGATGAAGGCATCTAAATGCTACAACTTTGCCTGTAGGACTGCCTTTGACATATCCCACAGGTTTTGATAG
>CAUYRH010050327.1:0-21305 GCA_963574655.1 Perodicticus potto
CCTGTAGTCCCAGCTACTTGGGAGGTGGAGGCAGGAGACTCGCTTGAGCCCAGGAATTGGAGGTTGCTGTGAGCTGTGATGCCACAGCACTCTATCCAGGGTAACAGCTTGAGGCTCTGTCTCAAAAAAAAAAAAAAAAAAAAAAGAAAACAATGTGTTTCTATATCTAAAGTAAAATACTTCCACTAATACATAAGGTCCCTATTTATTAAAAAGTACTACTTTCAGCTCAGTGCCTGTGGCTCAAGCAGCTAAGGTGCCAGCCACACATACCTGAGCTGGCGAGTTCGAATCCAGCCCTGGTCCGCCAAACAACAATGACAGCTGCAACCAAAACATAGCCAGGAGTTGTGGCAGGCGCCTGCAGTCCCAGCTACTTGGGAGGCAGAGGCGGGAAAATCACTTTGACCCCGGACCAAACTGCAACAAAAAATAGCCAGGTGTTGTGGCGGGCACCTACAGTACCAGCTATTCCAGAGGCTGAGGCAAGAGAATCTCCTAAGCCCAGGAGTTGGAGGTTGCTGTGAACTGTGACACCACCGCACTCAACCGAGGGTGATAAATTGAGACTCTGACCCTTTAAAAAAACAAACAAACAAACAAACAAACAAAACTACAGACGACATCCCTCTTGGACAGATGCAAAAATCCTGGACAAAATACCAGCAAAGTGAATAATGCAACAAATAAAAAAGATTATACACCCTAACCAAGTAGGATTTATTCCATGAATACAAGATGGGTTTAATATCTGAAAATCAATTAATGTTCATATACCACATTAACAGAATAAAGGACAAGAACTGGACCATCTCACTAGACAGAGAAAAGTATTTCACAACATCCAATGCCCGTATATTTGTAAAAATCTCTCAACAAACTAGAAATAAAGGAGAACTCTTTCAACCTGATAAAGGGCACCTGCAGTACCATCATATAAAATAGTTAAAGGCTGAATGGTTTCCCCAGAGGATCAGGAATAGACAAAGACATCTACTCTCATTACTCAATATGAGACCAGCTTGCCTAGAAAGAAACAGAAACAGAAGTTGTCCATATTGGAAAAGAAGAAATACAATATTTTATTCACAGATGACATAATCTTGATTCAGAAAGTCCTAAGGAATCCACACAAAAAACTACCAGAAATAAAAAATGAGAATGAGTTCAGGCTGGGCATGGTGGCAGATGCCTATAACCCTAGCAATCTGGGAAGCTGAGGCAAGTGGATTGCCTGAGCTCATGGGTTCAAGACCAGCCTGAGCCAGAGCAAGACCTCCATCTCTAAAAATACCCAGACGGGATGGTGCCTGTGGCTCAAAGGAGTAGGGCACCAACCCCATATGCCAGAGGTGATGGGTTCAAACCCAGCCCCAGCCAGAAACTACAAAAAAAAAAAGTAAAAAATTTAAAAAATTTAAAAGTAAAAAACAGCCAGACGTTGTGGCAGTCACCTATAGGCCCAGCTACTTGGGAGAGTGAGGCAAGAGAATCACTTTAGCCCAAGAGTTTGAAGTTGCTGTGAGCTGTGATACCATTGCATTCTACTGAGGGAGACAAAGTGAGACTCGGTCTCAAAAAAAAACAGGCTTATAGTGGCACATGCCTTTAATCCTAGCTACTCAGGAGGCTGAGGTGGGATGATCACTCGAGCCCAGGAGTTATATATCACTCCACTTAAGCCTCAGTTCACAGTGAGACCTTGTCTCTAAAAAATAAGAAATTCAGGGCGGCACCTGTGGCTCAAAGGAGTAGAGCGCCGGCCCCATTGGGTTCAAACCCAGCCCCGGCCAAAAACTGCGCAAAAAAAAGGAAAAAAGAAATTTGGTGGGACACAGGGGCTCATGCCTGTAATCTTAGCACTCTAGCAGGCTGGACAGATTGCTTAAGCTGAGGAGTTCAAGACCACCCTGAGCAAACGCAAGACCCCCCCAGCCAGGCAAGGTGGCTCACACCTGAAATCCTAGCACTCTGGGAGGCCAAGGCGGGTGGATTACTTCAGTTCAGAAGTTCGAGACAAGCCTGAGTAAAAGGCAAGACCCCATTTCTATCAAAAATAGAAAAACTGAGGCAAGAGCATCTCTTGAGCCCAAGAGTTAGAGGTTGCTATGAGCTATGACGCCACAGCACTCTATTCAGGGCAACAGCTTGAGACTGTCTCTAAAGGAAAAAAAAAAAAGAGGTAGTGCCTATGGCTCAGTGAGTAGGGCACTGGCCGCATATATCAAGGGTGGCGGGTTCAAACCCAGCCCCGGTCAAACTGCGACAAAAAAATAGTCGGGCATTGTGGCAGACGCCTGTAGTCCCAGCTACTCAGGAGGCTGAAGCAGGAGAATCGCCTAAGCCCAGGAGTTGGAGGTTGCTCTGAGCTGTGTGACGCCACGGCACTCTACCGAGGGTGACAAAATAAAACTCTGTGTCTACAAAAAAAAAAGAAAAAAAGAAAAAAAAGGTAAGACCCCATCTTTACTATAAATAAGGAAACTGAGGCAACAGGATCTCTTGAGCCCAAGAGTTGGAGGTTGCTATGAACTATGATGATACCATGGCACTCTACTCAATGTGAAAGAGTGTGACTGTCTAAAAAAAAAAAATAGTAAGTCAAAATAATATTGAAAGACTCAGGTGGCACCTGTGGCTCAAAGGAGTAGGGCGCCGGCCCCATATATCAGAGGTGGCAGGTTCAAACCCAGCCCGGCCAAAAAAAAATTTTTCCAATATTGAAAGAGTCTGGGCACAGTGGCTCATGCCTACAATCCTAGCTTTCTGGGAGACCCAGGTGGGAGGATTGCTTGAACTCAGGGGATGGAAACCAGCCTAAGCAAGTCCCACCCGTCTCTATTAAAAATAGAAAAAAAAACTTTAAAAAGCTGGCCATCATGGCAGGTGCCTACAGTCCCAGCTACTGGGAAGGCTGAGACAAGAAGGTCGCTCTAGCCCAAGAGTTTCAGGTTGCTATGAGTTAGAATGACACCCTTGCACGCTAACTCAGGATGACAGAGTGAGACTCTGTCTGGGAGAAAAAAAAAAAGAAATACACATACATACATAGTTGAAAAAAGTTAAAAATCAAAATAAATGGAAAGATATCCATATTCACTGACTAGAAGACTTGTCGTTGTTAAAATGGCAATTCTCCCCCAAAATAACCTAACAGATTTGATTCAATCTATCAAAATCCAAGAAGGCTTTTTTGCAGACAATGAATGACAAACTGATCCTAAAATTTATATGGCTGTGCCCTTGGTAGAATGTTGTGGTGTCATAGCTCACAGCAACCTCAAACTCTTGGGCTCAAGTGATCCCCTTGCCTCAGCCTCCCAAGCAGCAGGCACCTGCCACAATGCCTGGCTAGTTGTTTTTTGGTTCTTTTTTCTTTTTTTCTGTTTTCAGCCGGGGCTGGATTTGAACCCACCACCTCCGGCATATGGGGCCAGCACCCTACTCCTTTGAGCCACAGGCACCGCCCTGGTTCTTTTTTTTTTTTAAACAAAGTCTCACTTTGTCACCCTCGGTAGAGCGCTGTGGCATGACAGCTCACAGCAGCCTCAAAACTCTAGGGCTCAAGCGATTCTCTTGCCTCAGCCTCCTGAGTAGCTGGGACTACAGGTGCCCACCACAACGCCCAGCTATTTTTAGAGACAAGGTCTCACTCTAGCTCAGGCTAGTATCAAATTCGTGGGCTCAGACAATTCACCTGCCTCAGCCTCCCAGAGTGCTAGTATTTCAGGTATTAGTCACCTCACCCAGCCTAAACCCACAACAATCTTGGAAAAAAAAAGAAAAAGAGCTGAAGTACTTTACATTTCTCAATCTCAAAACTTAACTACAAGCTCGACGCCCATAGCTCAGTGGTTAGGGCACCAACCACATACACCAAGGCTGGTGGGTTCAAACCCGGCCTGGGCCTAACAAACAATAATGACAACTACAATAAATAAACAGCCAGGCGCTGTGGCAAGTGCCTGTAGTCCCAGCTACTTGGGAGGCTGAGGCAAGAGAATCACGTAAGCCCGGGAGTTTGAAGTTGCTATGAGCTGTTATGCCAAGGTACTCTACAGAGGGCAACATAGTGAGACTCTGTCTCAGAAAAAAAAAAAAAAACTTAACTACAATGGTACAGCAAGCACAAAAGTGTGGTACTTGTATAATAAGAACTGAGACTCCAGAAATAAACTTTTTTATTTATGGTGAATTGATATTTGACAAGAGTGCCAATGCAATTCAATGGAGAAAACATAATTTTTTCAAGATACAGTGCTAGGACAACTGAATAATCATATGTAAAAAAGACAAATTTAGACCTTTATGTTAAACCATACACAAAAACCAATGCAAATATACCATAGGCCTAAATGTAAGACCTAAAACTTACACTTAACACTTAGAAAAAATTATAGAACTGAACCTTAATGACCTTTGGTCAAGCAAAAAAATTTCTTAGTTATGACACCAAAAACAATGATAAGGCCAGGCATGGTAGCTCACACCTGTAATCCTAGCACTCTGGAAAACTGAGGAAGGAGGATCACTTGAACTCAGGAGTTTGAGATCAGCCTGAGTTTGGGAAGCCGCGGGGAACACCCCCAGCTTTTGCCCCTACAATGGCTGAGGTTTGACCTTTTCTAAGAAGAAGCTGGCAATAGCCAGAACAGGGAGTAAGAAGTCAAGATGGTCAGAACTAGAGATAAACAGCATGCCAGTTTCAAGGTAAACAGCACAGCGGTTCCCAAGGAGTAAGAGAATGCCAAAGAGAACCTTAAATGACCTTTTTTCCCTGTGAGAATATAAAAGCTTGGGGTCAATATAAAGTGAAGTCTCAGCCCGACTGAGTCCATTATCCTGTGTGTGTGTGTGTGTGTGTGTGTGTGTTTTCATCCCGGCGCCCCCTCCTCAGAACCTCGCTAGTGGATGGCGGGTCCATCAAACCGGCGACCATGAAGGGACCTGAGGCACTGGGGGAACACGCAAGGGACCACCACCAAGACCGGCCGGCCAGTGGGAGAAGCATCCTAAGTTCAGTGAGTGCAGTGGGATATTTAAAATTTAAAGATGGGGGCTTGGGGCCTGTGGCTCAGCGGGCTAAGGCGCCAGCCATGTACACCTGAGCTGGCGGGTTCGAATCTAGCCCGGGCCTGCCAAGCAACAATGATGGCTGCAACCAAAAAAAAAAAAAATGGCCAGGCGTTGTGGCAGGCGCCTGCAGTCCCAGCTACTTGGGAGGCGAAGGCAGGAGACTCGCTTGAGCCCAGGAATTGGAGGTTGCTCTGAGCTGTGATGTCATAGCACTCTATCCAGGGTGACAGCTTGAGGCTCTGCCTCAAAAAAAAAAAAAAAATTTAAAGATGGGGGCGTGTTCTAGTCATAACCTCTTTATCCATGTTAAAGCAAATGCTTCGTCAACGAGGCACTAAAGTTAATCAAGATCAGATAGCTAAGGTTTTACATTTTGTAGAGAATGTGTGCCCATGGTTCCCAGAAGAAGGAACTGTGAATTTAGATACTTGGATGAAGGTGGGCATGAAACTTCAAGATTATTATTCTGCCCGTGGCCCAGATAAAGTTCCAGTAGATGTTTTTAGTTTGTGGGCATTAGTACGAGATTGTCTTGATCCACGTCACGAAAGCGAGCGAATACGAACGCAAACTGAAGCTGCTTCGCAGGTGCTTTCTTCCCAATAGAGCAGGGAGATTCCCCAGTTTCTGTAGAGGACTTGGTGGATCCGGGGGGCACGACTGAGCCTGAGGAAGATCCTAGGGCTTTCCTGGCTGCAACGGAACCTTCTGCCCCATGTTTAACAGCCATGAAGCCTGATTCTGATTCTGTTTTGGGGGCAGTACGTACTCTTTCCAAGGAGGTCCGACTTCTTTGTCGGAATCTTAGACGACTCTCTCATGCGGAGCCACTTAAACCTGTTCAGTGTGCTCCTTCAGTCGCTCCCTCGGTTGTTGCTGGGTTGGATCCAACTCCACCTGATCTTTTAGACTCATCTGACCCCCCTATTGGCTTGATGGCCGTAGCTTCAGTAACAATGCCTTCTGCACAAAACATGTCCCCTTTACAAAGGTCTTTATTTTTGGCTCACCAACGTGGAGAGACTGTAGAGGGCTATGAGGAATGCTATCCCGTGTATAAGGACGCGGGGTCCTCATGGACCAGTGCGCAGCCATCGAGTAATTCCAATTAAAACTTTGAAAGAGATAAAGCTACCGCCTCACATGCTCTTCATCACCAAAACACTCAGAGCCTTAGAAAGATGTTTAAATTACAACTCAAGTAGGCTAGACAGATTGTTAAACAGTGCCCCTCATGTCCAGAATTTCTCCATGTACTTCATTTGGGAGTGAATCCTCGAGGCCTTATTCCTAATATGCTGTGGCAAATGGATGTTACCCACATCCAGTCCTTTGGCAAGTTACAATATGTCCATGTTACCATCGATACTTTTTCTGGCTTTCTTTTTGCATCTGCTTTGACAGGGGAATCTTCCTCTCAAGTTATCAATCATTGTCTTTGCTGTTTTGCTGCCATGGGACGCCCCCAGCAATTGAAAACTGATAATGGCTCTGGTTACACTAGTAAAATGTTTCAGCAATTTTGTGCTCAATTCTCTATCATGCATACCTCTGGTATCCCTTATAATCCCCAAGGGCAAGATATTGTGGAATGTGTGCACAACACTTTAAAAATACAAATTGGGCTCAGCGTCTGTGGCTCAAGCGTCTGTGTCTGTGGCGCCAGCCACGTACACTTGAGTTGGCAGATTCAAATCCAGCCCAGGTCTGCCAAACAACGATGGCTGCAACCAAAAAATGGCCGGGCGTTGTGGCGGGCACCTGTAGTCCCAGCTGCTTGGGAGGCAGAGACAGGAGACTCGCTTGAGCCCAGGAATTGGAGGTTGCTGTGAGCTGTGACGCCACGGCACTCTATCCAGGGTGATAACTTGAGGCTCTGTCTCAAGAAAAAATTAAAAAATAAAAAAGTAAAAATAAAAATTGAAAAAATAAAAAAGGGGGGGATGATACAACATCCTTATGCCTCCTCTCCTCATACATTATTGAACCACACTCTCTTTGTCCTTAATTTTTTAAATTCGGATACCTATGGCCGTTCTGCGGCTGACCCCTTCTGGCACCCTTCTACTGCCACTTCCTTTTCTTTGGTCCCCTGGAAGGATCCAGCTACTGGCTCATGGCAGGGTCCCGACCCCATATTGATCTGGGGACGAGGACATATTTGTGTTTGTCCACAGGGTTCTGATGGCGGTGCCCGGTGGCTCCCAGAGCATCTGGCTCGTCACGTGGATGCCAGTGTGCCTGCTGCCATTGACGGTGTTCCTTCCGGTCTACGGTCGGCTGCATTGGGCTCTTGTCCTGAAACCTCCTCTGCTGCATCTTCGCCCTTGGGGGAATGACTTCATGGTGATCAACAACCTTACTGGCATGTCTTATGGCTCCAAATATACTAGGTACCTTGTTGGGCGCCCTCTCTGCCTCCGTGCCGGTAACATTACAGTAGACAATGGGACTCGGTGGCTAAAGACCTGTTACAATACTACTACATTGAATGACACGGATGGTTATGTGGACAATGGGCGCTTCAGCGGTAGGTCTGTTATGGGGCATAAACTGCTGAATGGAACTAACGGAACTGGACTACTTGTCTTACTAGGCGGAACATGTTTTTAAAGGGTAACCGGTCTTTTTACCAGGTGTCGTATGAGTGCCACGATCATAGCGGTATTACTATGACTTATTTCAATGTGAATTGTTCTAATTGTAATACCATCAATCGTATTGACCCCTTACAAGGGGATGACATTGTTTTCCTCTTATATCAACCCCCTTTTGTGTATCTACCTGTAAATTTGACCCAAGAATGGTCCCCTGATTCTGGTTTAGCCACCCTACAGCAGTTAAAGGGCTTGCTTGTGCGCCGGCCCAGAGCACTTGGTCTTATAATTTTAGGCATTACAGCTTTGGTTTCTGCTTTGGCTACCGCTACTGCGGCTTCATTAGCTCTTGTACAAGGCATACAAACCGCGGGTTATGTGAATAACATCACACAAAATGTTTCCCAAACTTTTTCAATACAAGAGCAAATTGATATAAAGATAGATCAGAAATTACAGCTCTTGTTTGAAACAATAGAGGCTTTAGGCGATCAGCTGCGGGCATTAAGACTAAAAAGGAGGCTCGGCACCTGTGGCTCAACGGGCTAAGGCGCCAGCCACGTACACCTGAGCTGGCGGGTTCGAATCCAGCCCGGGCCCGCCAAACAACAATGACGGCTGCAACCAAAAAATGGCCGGGCGCTGTGGCGGGCGCCTGTAGTCCCAGCTGCTTGGGAGGCAGAGTCAGGAGACTCGCTTAAGCCCAGGAATTGGAGGTTGCTGTGTGCTGTGATGCCACAGCACTCTATCCAGGGTGACAGTTTGAGGCTCTGTCTCAAAAAAAAAAAAAAAAAAGACTAAAAACGAATTTGCAATGTCATTGGTCCTATCAACACATTTGTGTTACTAATCTTACTTGGAATCAAACTGAAGATCCCTGGGACCATGTCAAGCACCACCTTGAGGGGGTTTGGTTGGGTTTGAACGATTCCCTCCATTTGAACAGATTGCATTCAGAAATAACACAGTTAGCGACTCAACCTTTATCCTTTGATCCTGCAAAAGCAGCTAGTGAGTTACTTGACCAATTTAAACATTATGTTTCCTTTCCTCTTGATATTATTTGGCATGTACTCAGGGAACTAGCTGTAGCTGTCATTGTTTTGATTATAATACTAGCCATGCTGCCTTGCGCGGTACGCTCCCTGTGCTTCTTGCTAAGATTAAATGCTCAAGAGATATTAAGATTGAAGTTGCAGGATCGAGTGGAGCCTCCCTCTCACACTGTCTAGTGCTAAGTGGCTGCCAATGATGGGTTAGATCCTCCCGACAGTCTAAGCAACCTAAGACAGGACCCTCTTGATGAACTTGAGGTATCCAATGACGGGTAAGCTAGATCTACTGGCAGGAGGACAACCTAAGACAGGCGACTTAAGCCTCTATTAAAAATATTAAGGGAGGGAGAGATGTGGGAAGCTGCGGGGGCCTCCCCCCCCCACCGGCTTTTACCCCAGCAATGGCCGAGGTTTGACCTTTTCTAAAAAACTGGCAAGAGCCAGAACAGGGAGTAAGATGTCAAGATGGTCAGAACTAGAGATAAACAGCATGCCAGTTTCAAGGTAAACAGCACAGCAGTTCCCAAGGAGTAAGAGAATGCCAAAGAGAACCTTAAATGACCTTTTTTCCCTGTGAGAGTATAAAAGCTTGGGGTCAAAAAAAGTGAAGTCTCAGCCTGACTGAGTCCATTATCCTGGGTGTGTGTGTTTTCATCCCGGCACCGCCTCCTCAGAACCTCCCTAGTGGACGGCGGGTCTGTCACCTGTGCAATAGTGAGACTCCATCTTTAAAAAAAAAGGGGGGGGGGCCTCAGCGCCTGTGACTCAACGGGCTAAGGCACCAGCCACGTACACCTGAGCTGGCAGGTTCGAACCCAGCCCGGGCCCACCAAACAATGACGGCTGCAAACGAACAATGGCCAGGCGTTGTGGCGGGCACCTGTAGTCCCAGCTACTTGGGAGGCGGAGGCAAGAGACTCGCTTGAGCCCAGGAATTGGAGGTTGCTGTGAGCTGTGATGCCACCGCACTCTAGCCAGGGTGAGAGAGCGTGAGGCTGTGTCTCAAAAAAAAAAAGGTGGGGGGCGGTGCCTGTGGCTCAGTGAGTAGGGCATTGGCCCAATATACTGAGAGTGGCAGGTTCAAACCCGGCCTAGCAGAACTGCAACAACAACAACAACAAAAAAAAAATAGCTGGGCGTTGTGGTGGGCGCCTGTAGTCCCACCTACTCGGGAGGCTGAGATAAGAGAATTGCCTAAGTCCAGGAGCTGGAGGTTGCTGTGAGCTGCGAAGCCATGGCACTCTACCAAGGGTGACAAAGTGAGACTCTGTATTTAAAAAAAAAGATAAAAGAATAAACTGCTAATTCGGAATTCACCAGAATTAATACTTTTGCCCATCAAAAGACACAATTAAGAAAATGATAATGGCTCAGCGTCTATGGCTCAAGCAAC
This sequence comes from Perodicticus potto, assembly GCA_963574655.1. Lineage (NCBI taxonomy): Eukaryota > Metazoa > Chordata > Mammalia > Primates > Lorisidae > Perodicticus > Perodicticus potto. The sequence goes on from CAUYRH010050327.1 coordinate 10,122, forward strand.
TAAGGCTCTAGCCACATACACTGAAGCTGGCGGGTTCAAATCCAGCCCAGGCCTGCCAAAACAACAATGATAACCACAACCAAAAAACAGCCAGGCGTTGTGGCAGGCACATGTAGTCCCAGCTACTTGGGAGGCTGAGGCACGAGAATCGCTTAAGCCCAGGAGTTAGAGGTTGCTGTGAGCTGCGATGCCATGGCATTCCAGCCAGGGCGACAGCTTGAGGCTCTGTCTCAGAAAAAAAAAAAGAAACAGAAAAAGAAAAAGAAAATAACGAGACTAGTACAAGCTTGGAGAAAATATTTAGATAAAAGAATGGGATTCAGAATATATAAAGAATTCTTAGAAATCAATAGAAAAAATAATCCTCTTTTTAATGGGCTAATTTGAATAGACATTTCTCTAAGAAAGATGCTTAAATGGTCAATGAATATTTAAAACAACATTAAAAGGCATTGGTCACTAGAGAAACACAAATGAAACCCACAATGAAATACCACTTCATACCCATAAGAATGGCTAAGATCAAAAAGATAAGGAATAGCAAGTGCTGGAAAGGACGAAAAAATTGGAACCCACATACATTGCTGATAAAAACAAAACAGTAAAGCCATTTTAGAAGTTTCCTTAAAAGTTAAACATAGGCAGCTCAGCGCCTGTGGCTCAAAGGGCTAAGGCGCCAGCCACGTACAACTGAGCTGGCAGGATCGAATCCAGCCCAGGCCCACCAAACGACAATGACAGCTGCAACCAAAAAAATGGCCAGGCGTTCTGGCGGGCGCCTATAGTCCCAGCTACTTGGGAGGCGGAGCCAGGAGACTCACTTCAGCCCAGGAATTAGAGGTTGCTGAGAGCTGTGATGTCACAGCACTCTATCCAGGGTTGACAGCTTGAGGCTCTGTCTCAAAACAAAAAAGAAGTTAAACATAGGGCGGCGCCTCTGGCTCAGTGAGTAGGGCGCCAGCCCCATATACCAAGGGTGGCGGATTCAAACCTGGCCCCAGCCGAACTGCAACAAAAAAAAAAGCTGGGGCTAGGCACCTGTGGCTCAACGGGCTAAGGCGCCAGCCACGTACACCTGAGATGGCAGGTTCGAATCCAGCCCGGGCCCACCAATCAACAATGATGGCTGCAACCAAAAAAAATTGGCCAGGCGTTGTGGCGGGTGCCTATAGTCCCAGCTACTTGGGAGGCAGAGGCAGGAAACTCGCTTGAGCCTAGGAATTGGAGGCTGCTGTGAGCTGTGATGCCACAGCACTCTATCCAGGGTGACAGCTTGAGGTTCTGTCTCAAAAAAAAAAAAAAAAAAGCTGGGCGTTGTGACAGATGCCTGTAATCCCAGCTACTCGGGAGGCTGAGGCAAGAGAATCGTCTAAGCCCTGGATTCGGAGGTTGCTGTGAGCTGAGTGATGCCACAGCACTCTACCGAGGGCGAGAAACTGAGACTCTGTCTCAAAAAAAAATTAAAAAAGCTAAAAGTTAAACATAAATTTACCAAATGACTCAGAAATTCCACTTAGGTTTCTATCCAAAAGAAATAAAAATGTCGGCTCGGCGCCTGTGGCTCATCGGGCTAAGGCGCCAGCCACGTACACCTAAGCTGGCGGGTTCGAATCCAGCCCGGGCCCGCCAAACAACAATGACGGCTGCAACCAAAAAATGGCCGGGTGTTGTGGCGGGCGCCTGCAGTCCCAGCTACTTGGGAGGCGGAGGCAGGAGACTCACTTGAGCCCAGGAATTGGAGGTTGCTGTGAGCTGTGATGCCATGGCATTCTAACCAGGGTGACAGCTTGAGGCTCTGTCTCAAAAAAAAAAAAAAAAAAGAAATAAAAATGTTGGGTGGCACCTGTGGCTCAAAGGAGTAGGGCACCAGCCCCATATACCGGAGGTGGCGGGTTCAAACCCAGCCCCAGCCAAAAAAAAAAAAAAGAAAGAAAAATGTCTATACAATAAAGACTAATACATGAATATTCATAGTAACACTACTCAAAACAGCCAAAAAGTGGGAATAATCCAAATAGCCATTAACAACTAGTGAATGGATAAACTGTGGTATATATATCCACACAATTGAATACTCTTCAGCAATAAAATGAAGTACGGATACAACATGAATAAAACTAAAAAACATGGTAAGTGAAAAAACAAAATACACAAGAGCATTATTATACAAATCCATTTATTTATTTATTTATTTATTTATTTTAGAGACAGAGTCTCACTTTCTTTTTCTTTTTTTTTTTGAGACAGAGCCTCAAGCTGTCACCCTGGGTAGAGTGCCGTTGCATCACAGCTCACAGCAACCTCCAACTCCTGGGCTCAAGCAAGTCTCCTGCCTCCGCCTCCCAAGTAGCTGGGACTGCAGGCACCCGCCACAACGCCCGGCCATTTTTTGGTTGCAGCTGTCATTGATGTTTGGCAGGCACTGGCTGGATTCAAACCCACCAGCTCAGGTGTACGTGGCTGGCGCCTTAGCCCGTTGAGCCACAGGCACCGAGCCAAGAGTCTCACTTTCTTACCCTCGGTAGAGTGCCGTGGAGTCACACATGTCTCAGCCTCCCAAGTAGCTCGCACTACAGGCACCTGCCACAATGCCCGGCTATTTTTTTGTTGCAGTTTGGCCAGGGCTGGGTTTGAACCCGCCACCCTTGGTATATGGGGCCGGTGCCCTACCCACTGAGCCACAAGCGCTGCCCTATACAAATCCATTTATATGAAATGTTCAGAAAAGGAATATAAGTGATAGATCACTGGTTATCTGGGGCTGGTGTGGGAACAGTCACACTGCTAATGGGTCCATCAGATTTTTAGGGGTGACAGAAATGTTCCAAAGTTAGACTGTAGTAGCAGTTACACAACCCTAATTCAGAGATAATAACCTAAATTTTAAATACAAAATAAAATCATTAACACCTTAACAGCTTAAATTTCTCTTACCATCTCGTTCCTTATATTTAATTAAGTGCCGAGCAATCAATACGAATGCTGAACTGAAAAATGAACTTGCCATGACTTAATGGCCACCTGAATAGCAAAAACCAAATAGTCCTAACCAATTTTACTAACCAGAATTTTGTTTAGAGCCTGAGGATCCTCCATGTTCTACCTTTGCTTTCTTCTTCTTGGATGATGATGATGATGATGACTCAGAAGACACTAAACGTTTTTCTACCACAGGAGTAGAAAGAGCTCGTTTTTTGAACAGCTCCCTTTCTCTCAACAGGCTTGGATCCATAACGCTGCAAAGAAAAAGATAAGTATCTTCAATGTAGATTTAGGTCACTTCCCACCAAGTTACTTCCCAAATAAAATCACTTTTTTGAGACAGAGCCTCAAGCTGTCACCCTGGAAAGAGTGCCGTGGCATCATAGCTCATAGCAACCTCCAATTCCTGGGCTCAAGCGAGTCTCCTGCCTCTGCCTCCCAAGTAGCTGGGACTACAGGCGCCCGCCACAACACCCGGCCATTTTTTTGTTGCAGCTGTCATTGTTGTTTGGTGGGCCCGGGCTGGATTCGAACCCGCCAGCTCAGGTGCACGTGGCTGGTGCCTTAGCCTGCTGAGCCACAGGCACCGAGCCTAAAATCACCTTTTATTATTAGGTCTCTTGCACTTATTTTCACTCAGAAAGTATTTAATTGGTGCTTATTATGTGCCAAGCTCTGTGCTAGTCCCTAATAAAGAAAAGAAATGTAATTAAGTCTCTAAATCTCTCTAGAACTATGCTGTACAATATAGTAGCCACTACCCACATTTATTTGTTAAACTTCTGAAATGTAGCTAGTTAGAATTGAAATGTACTCTAAGTGTAAAACACACACCAGATTTCAAGTACTTAGCACAAAGAAAAAAATTTTAATTACTAATCAGAGAGTTTACATTTATAATGTTAAAGCAGTATTTTGGATATATCAGGTTAAATAAAATATTAAAATTAATTTCACCCTTGTTAAAAATATGACTATTAGAAAATTTTAATTGGCCCGGCCTGGTGGCCCACACCTGTAATCCTAGCACTCTGGGAGACTGAGGCAGGTGGATTGCCTGAGCTCAGGAGTTCAAGACCAGCCTGAGCAAAAGCGAAACCCCATTTCTACTAAAAGAGGAAAATTAGCTGGGCATTGTGGTAGGCGCCTGTAGTCCCACAGCTGCTTGTAGGGCTGAGACAAGGGGGTTACTCAAGATCAAGAATTTGAGGGCGGTACCCGTGGCTCATCAAGTAGGGTGCCAGCCCCGTACACTGAAGGTGGCGGGTTCAAATCCAGCCTTGGCCGAACTGCAAAACAGAAAAATTGCCGGGTGTTGTGGCAGGCGCCTGTAGTCCCAGCAACTGGGGAGGCTGAAGCAAGAGAATCGCCTAAGCCCAGAGTTGGAGGTTGCTGTGAGCTGTGTGACGCCAGGGCACTCTACCGAGGGCAATAAAGTGAGACTGTCTCTACAAAAAAAAAAAAAAAAAAAGATCAAGAATTTGAGGTGGCTGTGAGCCATGATGCCACTGCACTCTGTCTCAAAAAAAAAAAAAAAGAAAGAAAGAAAATTTTAGTTACATATATGCCTCACACTTGCCATTCATTGTATCTCTACAGGACAATACTGCTCTGGAAACACTGGGAGTACTGGGCAGAAATGAGAAGACGACAGATTTAGGCTCTCCAAAAAAAGAACTGCTTATAAATGAAATGATATACTTTCAACACTGCTGAACTCTTGATCATTAAGTGATAAAGAGACCATATTAATATTTGTTTAAAATGTCTACAGAAAATCCCTGATTTGGAGGGAGGTAGGACAAAATGACCTCTTTGTTGTTGGGTTGTTTCAGGTTTTTTTCCTAGTTCTAAAACTCTATAATTCTATGAGATTTCAGTACCATCAGGGAAGCTATCAGTCAATAATTTTAAGAGCATTCCTCTCTTTTCTGAAGTTTCCCTAGAACCCTGGAGAGAGTCTAGGAAGAGCTCAAGCTGACTACAAAAGTGAATTTGACCAATGTTAAGACCAAGGTTTAGTTGGGAGTACAGGATAGCTCGATAAAGGTTGGTTAAATGAACAACAAATGGAAAAACATCTTTAAATTGTTCTGAGGCCACTACCACTATTATTGGTTTTGCAAGCCTTTATTAAATATCTTTTGTTTGAGGCACTGTGCTCTAAGTTTTGAAAGGTTCTAATCTAGAAGATAAATCTTTGCCTGCAAGCCCTTAGATTTGAAAAAAATGAAAGCATTGAGCACCTTGCTTAAAACAGCGAATAAATATGAACTGAGTGCTAAAAACTAAAAATATAAGCATTGATAAGGAATAATCAGAGTCAATCACTGGACAGCAAATCAAAGACCTGCCTTCTCTCAGTTTCAATTCCTAACAGCCATGTGGCTAGGTAATCCAGGGGCCTCTCTAAATTCAATTTCACTGTAAATAAAATGTGAACATTACCAATGCTGCCCACATCTAACCTAGTGGAAAAAATAAAGTGAGAAAATGTTTGTAAAAGTCTTTTTTGTTTTTTTTTTAAGTAGCAAAGCCATACAAATGTGTGTTTGTCTCAGTACTACTGTTTTGAGTTGGATGGGAAAGGAAAATAACAATGATTACCCCGGATTTAGGAAAGAAGGGACAATCTGAAGCAGAAGTGAGAGGGCAAGAAAAAGAAAGGAGAATTCGTAAGTGAGAAGGTAGGGCCAACAAACAGAATGTAAATTCCTAAAACAGGAAACATCTGTATCTGTATTTCCCCTCACAAAGACAGGTTGTTAATCTGGGCTTTTATTTATTTTTTTTTTTTTTTGAGACAGAGCCTCAACCTGTCACCCTGGATAGAGTGCAGTGGCATCATAGCTCACAGCAACCTCCAATTCCTGGGCTCAAGCGAGTCTCCTGCCTCTGCCTCCCAAGTAGCTGGGACTACAGGCGCCCGCCACAACGCCCGGCCATTTTTTGGTTGCAGCCGTCATTGTTTGGAGGCCCGGGCTGGATTCGAACCGCCAGCTCAGGTGTACGTGGCTGGCGCCTTAGCCCGTTGAGCCACAGGCACCGAGCCGTTAATCTGGGCTTTTAATAATCACTTTTAAAAAGATTTAAATACAGCCATACAGTTTACAAAACCTAAAATGTACAGTGTTTGGATACAACTCTAGGCGAGAATAGGTGTATAGAGTTATTCCTAATTCAATACGTGAAATTCGAAGAAGTATGTTTAAAGTCACCCAACCAGAAACACCAAGGCCAGGACCCTGATTCCAAAATCAAGTGCTCCTTCCACCAGGCTGGAACGCTGGTAAGGGCCTTTAAAACAAAGGCGACCTGTGTGGTGCCGGACATTCAATAGCACCTAGAGCAGAAGGTTTCGCAACGTCCCTCTGTCACCATCACTTGCTTCGCCTCACTCATTTGTACTGAGTTTGACACCTCCGTACTGGCCTATGTAACAGGGGCACAATCTCCCTGTCCATTAACACTTAAAAACAAATCACCACCACAACTCAGGCGGTGATTCCAAACTCAGGCTGACGTATTCCAAAAATTAAGCTAACACCTGCCGGCGCCAAGCCCGTGCTTTGCGTGCCCGGCCCCTAAGCACCCTGCTGTGACAGCCGGCAAGCTGGAAAGAGACAAGAATGTAGGGGTGGGCGAAAAACGGACCGCAAGCTGTTCTGGAAAATACCTTCAGACTTTGCAGAAAACAAGAACTGTAAGTGAAGTTTACGCATCCTTACAAACCAGGTCTCCACAGGCAGCTGAAAGCCCGGTCGCGTGTGAGCGTGTGAATCACGGTGACTCCCCAGACTACACTTAGGGTTCGCCCGGCTGCCGCTAACGTGAACTTGGACGCCGACGAGAGGCACAGCCAACTACGCGTCCAACTGCGGGTTTTCCCTCTTTCCAACTCAAAAGTTTGCTCCCTGGACCTCCGGCCCAAAGACAATACTCCCCGACAACTGCGAGTGTGTTCCTGGGATTCCCATGGAGAACGGCAGCCCCAGCCGCCCGCGGGCTGGAGACGCGCTGGTCCCCCGCAGCGCCCGGCGCCTCGGTCCCGGGGAACAACAGGCCGGCTCCGCGCCCTCGCCGGCGGCCGCAGCCCCTACCTGAGCGAGGAGGGCAGCACACGCGAGCCGCCGCCGCCGCCTCCCAGCGTCTCCGGCGCGGCCGCAGCTTCCTGCCCCTCCTCAGCGCCCCCGCCTGCCCGCACGCGCGCCCAGCGCTGACCCACCAGGTCGGGGTCTCGCCACTGGCGGCGGCGTCTGAGGAGGCCACTCGGCCCCGGGCTCCGCCCGCCACTTCCTGATCTGGCACTAGGAGCTCAGTCCCGGCAGCCACCGCGGCGCCCTTACCGTCCGGAACGCGCATGCGTTATCGCGTGCCCAGCCAGGGCTACGGCTAGAGGAGCGCAGCGCTCTTGGGCGTCCCGGAATCTCCATAACAACGAGAGGGCGGGGCGGGGGCGGGGCCGAGAATAGGCGGGAGGCGGGCGAGTTGGCCGGCGCTGGGGAGGATGAAAGACGCTGTCTGGCTCAGCGTCTGTAGCTCAAGTGGCTAAGGCGCCAGCCACCTACGCTAGAGCTGGAGGGTTCGAATCCAGCCTGGACCTGCCAAACAACAATGACAACTACAACCAAAAAATAGCCGGGCGTTGTGGTGGGCGCCTGTGGTCCCAGCTACTTGGGAGGTTGAGGCAGGAGAATCGCCTAAGCCCAGGAGTTGAAGGTTGCTCTGAGCTGTGTAACACCACGGCACTTTACCGAGGGTGATAAAGTTTTCTGTCTCTACAAAAAAAATAAAATAAAATAAAGTCAGAGATTGACTGGTAGGAAACTGATGAGGTATAACAGGGAGAAGGAGCAGGAATGCAGTACAAAAAAATGTCCAAAGTTAAGATCGCTCCCCTGCAGGGGTGTGCACTTGTGGTTTCAGCTGCTCCGGAGGTTGAGGCAGGAGGATGGCTTGAGCCCAGAAGTTGGAGGCCAGATTGGCCAATGTAGAAAGACCACATTGGCCAATGTAGAAACCCCACATCTCTAATTGATTAACATCCCTGGTGGTCTAGCAGTCAGGATTCCATGTGACTGGGGTTCAATTCTTGATCAGGGAACCCAAAATAAGCAAAACAGAAAAAGTTGCACTGTCCTAAGAAAAACTGACCAGTTTTCTATCATTGTAGCATCTTTCTTTCAACATTCCTTCTCCCATCCCCGTTGATGATATCCAGCCCCGTTTTGAGACCTGGTTGAATCAGCACCTATGGTCTCTACGCTGGTAGAATCAATTGTATCTTTTTGCTAGTTCCCATATTAACAAATGAGAGACTTAAATAAATGAACAGTGGCTATAGCATATATGATAATAAAACTTTGACCTACATAAGCCCAACCACAACCTCTATAGTCACCAGCTCAAAATGGTCAGAATTTTCACAAGAAGGCTTGCCAGCTTCCCTATTTTAGCCTCTGTCCCCTCACACCGGGACCAATCATATTTGACTTGGGAACCAAATTTGCTTCCCAAGTCAATCACATAAGATGCCCACTTCTTTTTTTTTTTTTTTTTTTTTGAGACAGAGCCTCAAGCTGTCACCCTGGATAGAGTGCCGTAGCGTCACAGCTCACAACAACCTCCATTTCCTGGGCTCAAGCGAGTCTCTTGCCTCTGCCTCCCAAGTAGCTGGGACTACAGGCACCCACCACAAGGTGCCCACTTCTATTATAGTTAGCCCACCTCCAGCTTCCTCTGACAACAATCTTTATTTTTATTTTTATTTTTATTTTATAGAGACAGAGTTGCACTTCATGGCTCTCAATAGAGTGCCGTGGCGTCACACAGCTCACAGCAACCTCCAAGCCCTGGGCTCAGGCAATTTTCTTGCCTCAGCCTCCCAAGTAGCTGGGACTACAGACGCCCACCACAACACCCAGCTACTTTTTTGTTTGTTGCAGTTTGGCCTGGGCTGGGTTCGAACTCGCCACCTTCGGTATATGGGGCCCAGCACCCTACCGAATGAGCCACAGGCACCACCTTTTTATTGTTTTTTTTCATGTCAGACTGGTAATGTGCCAACGTTGTAACAAGATTTTTTGGAGGCGCATCTCACCCATGTGCATGAAAACCCAGTCATCCCGTTTATGAACTACAAAAGGACCTGCCAACATTCTTTAATCAGAACAATGCCAGAAGCATCCCTTTCTCTGCCTCCCCCCACTATAAAGCTTCCCCTCTCCCTGATTGCCTTTGAGTGTCTGCCAAGCTCAAGTGTTGGGAGCTGCCTCTATTATTACGGCAAGCTCTGAATACGCTCATTTGGGTGGTCTTCAGTTGTTCCCACTTGTGATAAATAAAACTTTGAAACGTGCATTGGCTCAGCGCCCGCGACTCAACTGGCTAAGGCGCCAGCCATGTACACCTGAGCTGGCGGGTTCGAATCCAGCCCGGGCCCACCAAACAACAATGACGGCTGCAACCAAAAAATAGCCGGGCGTTGTGGTGGGTGCCTGTGGTCCCAGCTACTTGGGAGGTGGAGGCAGGAGACTCGCTTGAGTCCAGGAATTGGAGGTTGCTGTGAGCTGTGATGCCACAGCCCTCTATCCAGGGTGATGGCTTGAAGCTCTGTCTCAAAAAATAAAAAAGAAACATGTGCATTATCTACACCCTTAAGCACTATGAATTTAACAATTAGAAAGTCATGCTTTTATAGAACTAAATCTACCACATAGAAAATGCTCAATAAGGGTGGCACCTGTGGCTCAGTGAGTAGGGCGCAAGCCCCATATAGCGAGGATGGTGGATTCAAACCCGGCCCCGGCCAAACTGCAACAAAAAAAATCGCCTGGAGTTGTGGTTGGTGCCTGTAGTCCCAGCTACTCAGGAGGCTGAGGCAAGAGAATCGCCTAAGCCCAAGAGCTGGAGGTTGCTGTGAGATGTGTGACGCCACAGCACTCTACCGAGGGTGATAAAGTGAGCCTCTGTCTCAACAAAAAAAAAAAAAAAAGAAAAGAAAATGCTCAATAAATGCTTCTAATGATTTATTTATTTCAACATCTTGCCTTATTTCTGCCAGTTGGAACAGCTAAGCTAGTGGCAATAACAGAATGTTATTCATAATCCAGACTCTCAAATCTCAATTTACCTCTCCTTTACCTACATATTAACTTTTGTTATCAATATCTTTGATACATACATACCCAGCAAACCCTGTTAAAATACATAAATGGTTGGGCGGCGCCTGTGGCTCAGTGAGTAGGGCACTGACCCCATATACCGAGGGTGGCGGGTTCAAACCCAGCCCCCTGGCCAAACTGCAACAACAAAAGAAAATAGCCGCGCATTGTGGTGGGTGCCTGTAGTCCCAGCTACTCAGGAGGCTGAGGCAAGAGAATCACCTAAGCCCAAGAGCTGGAGGTTGCCGTGAGCTGTGACGCCACGGTACTCTACCGAGGGTGACAAAGTAAGACTCTGTCTCTAAAAATATATATATATGGTTAATATCACTCCTGTCTGTACTGCCTTTTGCCGGTGACCAGGACTTAACACTGAGAAAGAGAGATAACTTTATCCATCCCAAACACTTGTGGGTGATTTTCTTTCCCCCAAGCAAAGACAAAAATGGGCTCACTATATGGCCATTTTTATGTCAGAAATATTTATACATGGATACCACACTACAAATGAACTAAATGGGATTCCACACCAAGCACAGTGGCTCACACCTGTAATCCTCACTCTAGGAGCCTGAGGTAGGTGGATTTCTTGAGCTCAGGAGTTCAAGACCACCCTGAGCAAAATTGAAACCACCCCTACACATTAGCAGCCTCTCTACTAAAAACACGAAAACTGAGGTAAGAGAATCACTTGAGCCGAAAAGTTTCAGGTTGCTGTTAGCTAAGATGTCATGGCACTCTACCCAAGGCCACAGAGTGAGATTCTGTCTCAAATAAATAAATCAATAAGGAAGTCCATTTCCTTGCTGGTAATGTTGACTACACTGACCAACTTAGTTGTTTCCAAACATTAACCCAAACTATGGGCGGCACCTGTGGCTCATCGAGTAGGGCGCCGGCCCCATATACCGAAGGTGGCGGGTTCAAACCCAGCCTCGGCCGAACTGCAAAACAGAAAAATAGCTGGGCATCGTGGCAGGAGCCTGTAGTCCCAGCTACTCGGGAGGCTGAGGCAAGAGAATCGCCTAAGCCCAGGAGG
>CAUYRH010050328.1:0-12893 GCA_963574655.1 Perodicticus potto
AAGGGCAGGCACACCTTCCAGAACATGGCTCCTTCCAGGTTCAGATGAAGGAGGAACCAATTGTGAAGAAACAGGCTTTGCTTCAGAGATCTGGGGAGCCACTGTAGGCAATAAGGCTGCTGGGTTGATCGCTAAATTTGCTTGTATTTTCCCGATCTGAGTTGATGGTTCTTTGGTTTCTTAACTAATTTTCTATATTCCTTAAATATATGTTTCTTGTGTTTTGAGATATATTTAACTTTATCTTCAGTGTTTCTTATTTTGTGAAAATTCCATCTGAGGATATAAATTCACCTCTAAGAACTATGTTAAATACATTCCATAAATTTCAATAAATAGTACTTTCATTGTCTTTAAGTTCTAAATAGTTTTGTTTTCTATTATGATTACCACTGAACCTTACGATTATTCGGTACATCATTTTTAAGCATCCAAATACTGTATATAGGCTTAAAAAAATGAAAGTTTCCTATGGTTGACCATTGGTTTAATGGTATTATGTTCAGAAAGCAATATATATAGATATGTATACATATATCTGTATCTATATACATAAGTATTTCTCTAAGATTTATTGAGAATTTCTTTATGAATTAATTTGTAGTCACTTTTTGTAAATATTCCAGTTGTACTTAGAAAGCATGTACTCATAGTATATCTTCTTTTGGGGGGGGACTATGTCTTGTTTGATTGCACATGTTAATTTTGTTGTAAAAAGTTACTATAATTTTCCTCATATTGTATGTTTCATATATCTTCTAAATAGTTAAAATAACACACCACAATTATGAGTTTTTAAATTCTTCTGATAAATCTAATGTTTCTTTGCCAACTATATTTGGTAGATTATTTGTTTGATATGTGTAAGTTTATCTCTCTTCTTGATGAATTGTTTCTATTATTATTATTTAGTGTCTCTATCAATATAATTCTTTCTGACTTAAGTTCAGTTTTCTGGGATGGTGGTTTTGCTTTCTTTTTGGTAGTATGAATTTTTTTGCGTTTGTTTATTTTCATCCTTTTATTTTTAAAAGCTTTGGAAGATTTTTGGTAAGTGGCTTCAAGCTTAATTACCTATATCCACACTGTTTCAGTGTCCCTGCCTCTTAATAGATGAGCTCAAATAATTTTTATCTCTTGTAATTCCTTATATTTGGGGGTTATTCTCAGCATCACGCTTAGTGTTTTCTAATCACCATGCTTATTCTTTACTTTATTTCCTCTTTTCTGCTAAATGTTTGATCAGTATCATTTTGATTCTCTTCTTTTCCCTTATGATGATACAAAAAATTATGCGATAGGTATTTAGTAATAATCTTTAAAGTTTAAAATACATACTTATTATTTTTTCTAATGAATTTTGAAGTTAATGATATTTTTAAGTTTCTTAGACCTCAGCTATGCTCATAAGCACTTTAATAATAAACATCCTACCACTTTATTATTATTCAACATTTTTATTTCATTATTTCAATAAAGGAAGATTTATTGTTCTAATAATCAATATTTTTTTTGTATTGTATCATCTGGGTTCATTTCTCCTTTTAGGGAAGTTCATTCTTCAGTTGTTTTAGTTCAGGGCCTGTAAGTGGATAGATACTTTTGTCTTTTGTATCTAAATTAGTCTTTAATTTTCTTTCACCCTTGAGAGAAAATAGTTTTATACTATTATATAAAACTTTAGTTTGATTTTATTCTTCTTTAGTATTTTGAATAATTATTTCATTGCATTATTACTCACAGGGAAAGTTAAGCTACTATAACAATGAGATCCACCCAATACATGGTTTTAAATACCAAAAGAATTCACCAGGAGCAATAGGTTTAAGTAGGTAGGATTTGGAAGCAGATTTTTCACACTAGCTCCCTTTCTTAAGTTAGGGGGTTTCTTTTTTATTTTGATATATTTATATATATAGTGACAGAGTCTCACTATGTTGCCTTTGGTAAGTGCCATGGTGTCACAACTCACAGCAACCTCAAACTCTTCCACTTAAGCGATTCTCTTGCCTCAGCCTCCCAAGTAGCTGGGATGACAGGTGCCCTACCAAAACACCCGACTATTGATAATTATATTTTATTAAATCATAACTGTGTACATTTATGCATTTATGAGGTACAATGGGCTGATTTGATATGCAATGTGGAATGCTTACATCAACCTGATTAACATAACCATCTCCTCACGTACTTATTTGTTGTGGTAAGACATTTATACTCTACTCTTAATAGCTTTGAAATGTCCAATTGCATTGTGCACAATAGATAAGGTCCCACCAAACACCCTCCCTCTTCCTTCCCTCTCCCCTCCTGTATCCCTCCTCTTCCCTCCTTTTTTCTAGACTACGGTTGTGTTTTATCATTCATATGAATGCATAGGCGATTGTATTTTGGTTTCATAATAGTATTGATTACATTGGATACTTTTTTCCCATTCTTGAGATACTTCACTAAAAAGAATATGTTTCAGTTCCATTAATGTAAATATAAATGATATAAAGTCTTCATCCTTTTTTATGGAACAGAATAGAGAACCAGCCACTTATTGTCACTTGATCTATGATAAGTCTATCAAAAACATTCATTGAGGGAAAGATTCCCTATTTAACAAATGGTACTGGGTGAATTGGCTGGCAACCTGTACATGACTGAAACTGGACCCTCACCTTTAACAAAAATAGATTCTCACTGGATAAAAGATTTAAATGTAAGACACGAAACTATAAGAATACTAGAAGGGAGTGCAGGGAAAACACTTGAAGAAATTGTCCTGGGAAAATATTTTATGAGGAGGATTCCCCCTGGCAATTGAAGCAACACCAAAAATATATTACTGGGATCTGATCAAACTAAAAATCTTCTGCACAGCCAAGAGCACAACAAGTAAAGCAAACAGACAACCTTCAGAATGGGAGAAGAATTTGCAGGTTATGTTTCCGATAAAGGTCTGATAACTAGAATCCATAGAGAACTCAAACTAATCAATAAGAAAAGAACAAATAACGCCATTTCTATGTGGGCAAGAGATTTGAAAAGAAACTTCTCTGAAGAAGATAGACGCATGGCCTGAAAACACATTAAAAATGCTTTTCCTCTTTAATCATCAGAGAAATGCAAATCAAAACCACTGTGAGATATCATCTAACTCCAGTAAGATTAGCCCACACCACAAAAAATCTCAAAACTACAGATGTTAGTGTGGATGAAGAGAGAAGGGAACTCTTCTCCACTGCTGGTGGGAATGCAGGTGAATATGGCCTTTTTGGAAAGAAGTTTGGAGAAAATTCAAGGAACTAAAAGTAGACCTACCTTTCGATCCAACAATTCCTCTACAGATGATCAAAGTTAGGAGGCTTCTATTAATGCCTCTGGCTTCACCCATACTGGTTTGTACCAATTAAAGGAATGGAACTTTCTCTTTTGTGTCTTGACCACAGGGATGCTTGTCTTTTACTTGATTTCGTTTATGTCTGTCAATTTTCCCTGTTCTAATTTAGTCATCTTTGCTATGTGATTATAGTAGAGAGGACTATCAAAGTATAGATTTAATGCATTATCTTAATCAGAAGCTACTCCACCTCTACTTTTCATAAAAAGGAGATGTGTTTATAACAACTGAGGTCAATTTTGAAGACAAAAAGAAGAAATTACAAAAGGGGAGTCTGAAGAGCTTTGTGACTATTAAATAAAATTAAAGTTCATAAACTTGTCTGGCACAGCAGCTGAAATAGAGAAGATATGTAGTAGCTTCTTTGTTCCTTTAACCCTCATTCCCGCTCTTCTACCTTCCAATGAGTTGCAATGGTTCAAGTTGGAGGGAGGGCATCAGGAGGTATGACTAATTGGAGACATACTAACCCTAAGATTCTGAGCATTAGGGTTCTTAGTCTAGGGACTGTCTTTCTGAGTCACTTGCCACCTGTCTTTCCATCTTAGCTGCCAATGCATAGTATATTAGGTGGGAGGGACAGCCTTGTTAATGATTTTGTAAAGAAAGTCTCCAAGGCTGCAAAGAAGAATACGTTGGAAGGAAGCCCATTGACAAATGAATTAATCAGGAGGATAACAGAAGTAATGACTTGGAGAAATGGATACATGCACAGGTTCAAGGATAAATTGAGAGCTTAAGTACACACTGAGATACTGAAACAGTGACCAGAATAGTTTATGTGGGGAAACTTACATAGGACTTTTGACTCAGTTTTCATGTCCAGGACTCACAGGACTTCCCATATTCTTCTATTGCTTTGTTATACTCCCTAAGAAATCAGACCTCTTTTTTAATCCTCTCAATTTCTACTATCATCCACTTTTCACATTGGGAAGAGTTCTTCTGTAGGTTTGGCTGTGGAGTCAAAACCAACATTTCTTATTGTAACCAAAACAAAGGTCATGTGTGTTCTGGCTTTAAGGGCATTTGTTATTAATTATTCTAGGGAAACAAATGGGACCGGGAAAAAAATAAAGCATGAGGAGGTTACTCAAAAATCTTGGAGTAACTCTTTATTTACTTCTGTTTGTTATGTTCTGGAAAAATAGTTTTGCATAGTGGAAAGAGCCCAGATTTTTGAGTCAGAAAGGGGTAGCGCCTCCATTTATTGTCTCTGTGACCTCGCCTGAAGTCTATAAACCTCAAATGCTTTTTTATTTTTTGAGGGGTTGTTTATTTTGTTTTAACCTATTAAATGGTAATAACATGCTTCTTATTTCATAAGATTGCTGTGACGATTAAATTAAATAATGTATGTAACTGATTTTATTAATTTGCCTTTTTATTTCTGATATTTACCCTTTCCTACTCCTGGAAATCCCGTTTGATTTAATCTCATTAAAGATCAGGTGAATATTTCCTCTGAAAAGGCCATTCATACTTGGAGAGTGAATTTGGGCCAAATTGTAGGTATTCCCTTGGTTTCTGAGGACCTCTAGGCTGGGTTACTTCTATATTGATGTGGTCTTTATAAAGACCTGGCTATTTCTTTGTTGACAAAATGTCCAAAGGAATGAGAGAGTGGGTAACAAATGTATCTCACAGGATCTGATCCTTGAACATGGATATATATTAAGATGACCTTTGCATCCAGCATCAGAACTGCAAAGAAGTATAGTGTGGGTTCTTGGATGAATCATGCTTTCAAAAGACCTCCTTTAAAGACCTTCATGTAGGAAAAGGAGTCTTTGAAATCACAGGCAGCAAGGACCTTAACCTTCATTCACCCCAGGGGTAATTCATCTCTAAGAGAAACTTCAGATTCTAAGAATTGGTGCACTTCCATTGGACATTGACCTTGATAGCTTGATCTGAACCCTTCACTATGAGTTTGTGAGGAATGAATGGAAGTAAAGCAGTGAAGACTTGGGTTTCTCTCATCACACATTTGTTGTACTTCTATCTGACCTATCCAGATGAGCTGGATAGCTGGCTTTCTGTGCTTTCTCTTCTTATGTATAGTGTATGCTTCAGCTGCAATGCTTACTCCTAACTTACCTTGAAACATAGTGAAAAAGTTATAAGCTCATTTTGTCATTTCAAAACTTTGTTGCTTAAAAATTACTTAGCAGCTTTGCTAAGAGTTGGCTTGATTTTCTTTACTCATTGAAATCTGAAGATCTGCCAACTGAATTTTATAGTTTTAAAAGTTATATATATTTATGTATATGGGGTATACACACACACACTCACACACTTTTACATGTGGTGTGTGTGTGTGTGTGTACACACACATATAGTATGTTGGCCAAAAAAGTCAGCATTCTTTCTTAAACCCAATCGCAAATCACAAGGTAGTCAAAGAGGTATGTGAGTGAATGGACTAGTTAGTTTTACAGAGTGTAAGAGATTTTGAAATAAAATAACATGCAGCATCTTTATATTGACAGTACATTGTCTGGTTAAAATTGTTACATGGGATGGCCTATATGACTGTGTGGCCAAATCTCCTTTGAAGTTTTTGTAGAAATAGAAGATTGCACACACAAACATACATACCTGTGTGTGTGTATATACATTTTTTAAAATTCAGTATTCGTAGGAAGGTGTAACTGCAACAAAAGCTCCACGCCTCAGTTGTTAATGAGGAGTCTTGCAAGAAGAGGTGTCTGTGTCCATAGGTGTTTTAAAAAGACAAGACATGATCAAGAGACTACACATTAATATCTAATAGAACTAATGCTATTTGGATATTTTACACTTTATTATGAATATGCTTTTATATTCATCATCAGAGACACAAGTTTTTCATATTATACTTTTGATGTATTCATTCATTTAAATAAACTAGAGTATTGGCAAATACTTTAGGCCTTCAGATTGTAGATTTTAATTTATGATAGGCTTAGGGAAAAAATTTGAGAACTGAGACCCATTTGGACGTACAAAGATCTTGTTTGCCTTGAGCAACTTCATGGGGTTGTAGAGAATGGAAAAAATTGATGACTGGAAAATAAAATGCAGAGCAACTATACACAGGTTGCAACAAAAGAAGGCAGCAAAGAAGGTTTTAAGTTCCCAGTATACTCATTTGGCTTTAAATGAAACAGTGATTTCTATTCTTTTTCCCAAATTTAAATTAAAGCAGGCATGTAAAATTATTTTTATTGCCTATATTTTGTTGCAGAAATAATTCCACATTTGTTACAGAAATAATTCCAAATCCTTCAGGCGGCTGATATATTCCTCCATTACAGATTGTTTTACAAGGTAGAGTAATGAAAGTGACACTTTTTTTCTCCTTAAGAATGCAAAATTTTATTTAGGATGGAATTATAATACTATATTTGACTGTGGTATGTGCTTCTTTTGAAGATCAGAGCTTTAATTTTTTTTTAAGCACACAAATGCAGGAAAAAAGATTTAGTTAATGAAGTAGTTAGTAGTAACCCTTAGGACAAAATTTGATTATTCTTTCAATTTGATCAGAATTAGCTATTGCTACTTTCCTAGTATCTCTAAAGGAAAATTAATAATATATCTCCTAGAGGTTTTTGGATGTTAGATAAACATCCTAAAAAATTCCATGATTAGTTTTTCGATGTGCTCAGGTACCCTCTTGTCTTTGCTATTTGGTTGGTTATTTCATGAAGTTACTGTTAAGTCCAGCTGATAAAAACTGTGTAAGAATAAGATTAGTAGTAAGATTTGCGTTCTCAGCAGGAATGGTAAACTGCACCTGTGTATGTAAAGGACACAATGTTATTAATGACCCAAACTGAGGGGGCTTTTTTGGAGCCAGTATATGTGCATGAGCCTAATTTACTCCCAGTCAATCTCACCCTTAGCTCTGGGAAAACGTTAGTGGAATGCCTAGAAGCAGGATTTCCCTCATTTAATACATGATTAATTTGAGATTCGACACAAGTTATTGAAGTAGAAGAATAAAGAATCTTTATAGCGACTGAAGTCAGTGACTAAAAATCTTTTCTTTTCTGCCAGAAAAATTGACCTTGATGTTCATTCAAGAGCCCCTTATTCATTAGTAATATCTTATGCTAATTTAACTATGCCTTTATGATAATAGTAATTAACATCGCACTGCATCCAACAGACATTTTTAACTATGTTTTCTGTATACTTTGTGGTCCTTACTGAAGAATGTCCTTACTGGTGAAGACTGCAATTGAATGTGTCCTGTCTAGACACTAGTGTGCTTTGGATAGATAATCAGCCCTAAGAGAAGAAATGGTATTGCTCTACTTATGTTAACTGGCTACTGCTTCCATGCTTTCCTTTCTGTAAAGCTTTAAGACATTCTCCAACTAACCAGGACAATTGCATTATCTATAATCATTGGTTTCTCCCTGATTCACAGCTTATAATTGACGTCACTACATTGAGTTGAATTAAATCTGAAAAAAAGTAATGATTCAAAATAGCCATTTAAGTGAACCAGACAGAATGAACACTGATTAGTAGTGAAAGAAGATAGTGACATGCATCATGATAATTGTTGCAATGCTTTCCTATTAAATGACCCTCTAAATTTCTTTTCATTTTCCTTCTTCTTCTTCTTTTTTTTTTTTTTTTTTTTTTTGCTAATTGGCAGAATCCTTCTGTAAGTAATTTTAGAATTGAGTATTTATTTTAAAACTACTTGAGTCAAATTGGTTGTGACATTCATTTGTATTGATCCTGACAAAGAACGGAGACAAAAGATTGAGAAACTGTATTTCTAAAGGATCTAGCCCCTTCACCAATCGCAATCAGTTTCCACTTCTTCCCCTAACACTATCTAAAGGAGACCTGATAGGTTTGGCATTGGCCCACGGCAAAAATTTCCACAATTGATCCATCCAACCTTCCAGTGGAATATTAATAACAGAGCAACAGAATATATCTTTTCATAAAATAAACTTGCATGTATGTGTGAGTGTGTGTGTGTGTGTACCACTTTTCAATGTCATTACCAATGTCATGGCTGGGACTTGAGGCTATGCTAAAGAGCTATTGTGATATCAGAATGGAGCATTCTTCTCAGATCACCTACGAAAAAGCAACCTGTCTTTATAACTCAAATCAATTCTCTGCTTCCAGTGTTAGTCCATCTGACAGTTGGGACACTATGTCAGGCACCATCATGTTCAAAGCATTTTCACCTCTTCTACTAAATTTTTCTCACAATATTTCTGTAAGGATGAGCAACTTTGGGATTGCATGGTTTTTCTTGGCATCTTCACTTGGCCATACAGGCTGTGCTCCTCAAGATCAAAATAACCTACTAGTAAAATAAAACATATATAATACACATATTATATATGTTTATATATGTATAAACAAATACATATATATTTATATGAATTTGAAGACTGGTTCTGAAGTCTAAAGATGTACATTTCCCTTTGGAGTCTTCCAATTCCTAGATGTGGGACTTTGGCTTAAATTCTTTGGGACTCAAAGTTTCTTTAAGTTTAGTAATACTCATTTAAGAAGGCATTTAGGAGAATCACCTGACATATTGTAAGTGAAATTGTCTTGTAAACAACAAAGAGGTATTTTTAGCAGCTTGATTGATTCCCTTTTGTTTCACATGCATATGTACTTCTGAGATAAATTGAGAGAAATCCACATAATTATTTTATCATTCTGTTCAGGTTTGTAAACTCTTGTAATGGTGACCTACTTATTTAAGGTACTGGATTTTTCTCCTTTTTCTAGAAAATTTCCATGTGTAATCCATGTTTAATCCAAATTTTCTCATTGTCTCTGTATTTACTTCTGGTAGAGACTAGGGACAAAAGGGAGAAGAATTCCATGGGGTAAGTACTTGGAAAAGAACATAAATGGCTAAGCCTGTCCTGAACTTATACTCTCAACTCTATTGTCTGACTGCAATAATGTAGTTCAGTTGAGATCCCTTTTGCTTCACTGACATCTTAGAAAAATAGAATTGTAGAATTTGAATCAAAGAAAGAACCTCAGAGATCATCTATTTCTTCAGTTACTGGGGAGAGAATTTATTCTCATCTTTCAGAAACTCTTCTGTGGGTCTTCAGTGTCTCTGCTGCTAAAGAAACAAAATCATAAACGCTCAGTGTACTTATGTACTTGAAACATTGAATTATGTTCATTTTTAAATACAATAGCAAAATGTAATAGCCCTTAAAAATATTGATGGTTTTCTGCCTTGTCTCTGTGATCAGTTCTGGTTATAATGACTATCTTGTCTATTCAATTTTGAAAGTGATTTCTCACTTTGAAAAACACATTCACTTCTTCTGAGTACTTTTTAATTCCTTTACCAAAGGCAGCAAATTATACCATCTTTGTTGAATTACACCAATATTCTAACATTTTCTCATGCTGCCCTCAAAAATATGCTCACTCATTCAAGATTTTTAAATCTCTTCTCTTTTTCATTGACTTAACTTGGAGGACTTTAGGATATTGTGAATGTGACCACTTTCATGCTCTCCATGTTCAAAGGGCTTTACATGTTTAATACACTATTATCTCAGCTTTTAAGAACCTGCACTATATTTTATTGTCACTGCCATGCATATAAGCTTCTTTGAAGGGCTACCAATCTTGGTTCATTTTGTTAAGACATATTTATGCATTTTTACTCTGCTCTTGAGAAGCTATTACACTCATTCTAAAGAAAGAAGTAGTCATATCCAAATGACTTTATTTTTCCCCCAACAAATCATGAAATTTTACCCTCAATTGAAAGGTAAACCTGTTCCTAACTGTTAGGAATAAAGAGAAAGTGTTAGAAAGTCTTATTGTAGTATTATTTGATCTTTAAAATGTAGAGAAATGGTACAGTTTTTTTATTGTTTTTGTATGACTGATACAAATGGTTAGAGCATTTATTAAGCTAGGTAAAACCTATTTATCGATCATGATGTCTTTGGTTAATCTGTCATAAATATTAAACTCTATATTTTCCTAAAATTGTGACAGCAGAATTTATTTCTTTTTCTTTTCTTTTCTCTTTTTTTTTATTAAATCAAAAAGAGATAGATCATGTATACATTAATGCATTTAGGGGGTACAATGTGCTGATTTCATCTACAATTTGGAATGCTTACATAGTACTGGTTAATACATCCCTCACCTCATTTACTTAATTATTATATCAAGACATTTATTCTCTATGCTTCATAGATCTAACATGTACCCTTGCAATATGCACCATAGGTGTGATCCCACCATTCACCCTCCCTCCATCTGCCCTTCCCTCTCCCATCCCCCCAATGTACTCAGTACTATTATGAAACAAATTTACCATCACTCACACTTTCATATGAAGAATAGATCACAACTATGACCCTGGATGTAGGAGGGAGGAGAGAGAATTTATTTTTCTATTTAAAAATGATGAATAAGATTGAGCTAGTTTTCTATGGCTGCTGAAACAAATTACTATATGCTTAGTGACTTAAAGGAATAAGTTTGTTCTCCTATGGGCCTGGAGGTGTGAAATCTAACACGGGATGGCAGCCAGGCTTTGTTCCTTCTGTGGTTCTCAGGGACCATCTGTGTCCTTGCTCTTTCCCCATTCTAGCAGCCACCCTCATTCCTGGGCTCATCTGTTTCTATCATCTCTTCTTCTTTCCTGATTTTGATCTTCTTGCCCCCACTTCTCTGAAAACCCTTATGATTTCACTGTGATAATCCAGGATAATCCCTCCATCTCAGGGTCCTTAATTTAATTACATCCACAAAGTCACTTTGGCCATGAAAGTTAAGATATTCACTCTTGAATTATGATGTGGGTATCTTTTGGTGCCCCTTATTCTGTCTACTACAATAGTAATGAAAATAAGTGTTTATAAAAGGTGAAAACACTTTATTTGTGAGAGGGGAAATATTTCTTTCAAATGATTACCATTGCTACTGTATACCAAAAGCAGTACGAAGTACTGTTTCGTACTTCAGTACGAAAGTACGAAGATGTACAAACTTTTTTCTTTTTGTGAAACTATTGTAGTATTCATTTTAGACAAAGGCGATTTTATTTAAACAAGTCTTGATGAACTAAAAGTTGACGTTCCATTTGATTTTCTGCATTCCCATTACTAGGTATCTACTCAGAAGAAAAGAACAAAAAAAATAATTTTACCACAAGGACATTTGCACTAGAATGTTTACTGCAGTTCAACTCATAATTGCCAAGATGTGGAAGCAACCCAAGTGCTCATCAACCCATGGATAGACAAACAAACTGTGGTATATGTATGTTCAAATTATAATTCAAGTGATTTATTGCTAAAATGGGGGTTGAGAAAAATTCTTATCTACATAATTTTGGAATGTATAGTGATTCAACTCAATCCAAATAGCCCATTTGAAATTATATAGATAAGGTTATTTGAGTATTCATTTTTAATGCTTTGTTTTGCTGTTGTTTGACAACAACTTAAGCCAGAAATGTAACCTATAATGAAAACCAGTAAAGACAGAATAGTATAGTGGTTCTGACACTGGACTTGAAAGCCAGATAGCCAGGTTCAAACTCTTCCTCTGTTGTCCAATACATTTTATGCCTTTAGTGAAGTTAATCTCTTTTCTCACATTTTTATCTATAAAATAGAGATAGTAATAGGTTTTCCCTCAGATGGTTCTTGTGAAGAATAAATGAGTTAATAAGTAAAGTGCCTGGCAACTAGAAGCTTGAATAATGTTTTTGGTGATCTGCTTATATAGTATTTCATCTAAGAATTTTCTTACAAAATTAACACATATGTGAAACATGCATGGAATATATGCTTATTTTAACCCATGGGGACTTCAAAATGGTCATTTTCTCTTAAAAATGAGAAAGAGTTAATGTGGAATTTAATTTACTATAAGTTAATTAGTTTTTGCCTTTTGGTTGCATTTTTAGTTAGAATAGCATGGAAAAATATTCATTTTAGCAAGCATAATATTATAACAAGCATTGAATATAGAAAATCCATCTGTTAATTAGCTAGAGCTGAATAAATTCAGATAGCAATGCACAGAGTTCAGCTTTCGGTTGTTTTCCTGATATTTGTACTGTGTAATAAAGTCTTGCTCATTACCTCTATTTTTATTGGGAATAATGTTAATTTAAGAAATTGATGAATGATAGTTTTTAATGCCAATAAGTAATGAGAAGATTGGTTTTGCAATCTTCATATAAGTAAAGTCTTTTTTTTTTCCTCTTCACTTGTAAAGTCTAGTATGTTAACAGACAGATATTTAAGGGATAGTTGGTAAAATCTTATAAGAACCTTAAACTATTGAGATAAAAATGACTTTAACATTTCTATCCACGATGTTTTTTTTTAATATAATTTTATTAAATCATAATTGTGTACATTAGTGCAATCATGGGGCACAATGTGCTGACTTCATATACAATCTGAAATATTTTGGTCGAACTGTTAAACATAGCCTTCATGGCATTTTCTTAATCACTATATGAAGA
>CAUYRH010050329.1:0-48598 GCA_963574655.1 Perodicticus potto
TTGTTAAACATACTTTTTAAAGACTCCAACGTTGAAGGGTAAGGCTTAGTGTTATAAGCATTTCAAATGTGCCTAGTTCAAACTGAGAAGAGCTGTAAATGTAAATTATAAAATGGATTTCAAAGGCTTGGTGTCAAAAAAATATATATATATAAAATGTCTCATGCATTTCTAAATATTGTTTACATGTTAAAATTATAGTTCTGGAAATAATTGGTTAAATAAAATATGATATTTTCTAAGTCTGTCTTGTGCTGCTATAACAGAATTCCTGAAACTGGGTAATGTATAAAGAACAGATTTCTTTCTTTTTTTTTTTTAAGTGTTGAACATTTTATTAAGTTTTAAAAGCTTTACATTTGTGATATACTAAGACATAGGAGTGCTGTTCCCTAAAGAAATTATCCTTTAGCATTTTGTTGTTGGTGCAGAAGTTCTGGAGCTTGGATATTTCTTTGTTAAGCATTTTATAAATTCACAATCTTAGTCCAGGGCTTAGTCCAGCAAAATTATGCCCTCATCTTCTTCCTCAAAATGTTTCTCCATGATACTCAGAGCAGTCTGGCCAATCTGATGGTTCTCATGAAGTTGTAAAGCCTCAATTTTATCAATCCCACCGATTTCTTCTGTCGGAAGACACCAGTATTCCTTCTCAGTTTCTCTGCTGCCTAGACAATATAAGTGACGATGCCAAGGATGATGAGAACAATTTTAACATCTGGAACAATGAGCAGATTATCAGTGGCTCTAAGACTCCAGAGTGGACAAGCTGGATCAACTGGTCCATGTTGGCCCTGGTTTGAAGTTAGCCACTGTCCAGACAGCCTCTTTCTGGAAGAGTTTAAATTCTCCATTTTTCAGTAGAACCACCAAGGATGGCAGGATGTCAGAAGCAATCAGCTGCTGGATGTGCTGGCGGGGACCTGTGGCCACGTTGCTCAGGGCCCAGGTTGCCTCCTTCTGGATGGACAGCTTGGCGTGCCGCAGGAGCTGGGGCAGCACATTCAGCATGCCTGCATCGATGGTCATCTGGGGCTGCTGATCTGTCCCTGTTGACAATGTTCCCCCCCTGTGCGGAGACAGGGGTCAAGACGCTGAGTTCCGAGCTGGTCATGAGCTCTGCCAGCCTGGGCAGGACTCCAGTGTTGACTATTTCACTGATGTGCTAGTTGCAGCAGTCGGTGAGGTAGGCTAGGGCCCAGCAGGTGTCCGAGAGAATCTTGCTGTTGTGGTGCTGCAGAAACTGGAAGAAGATTGGCAGCATTTGCTTCACCGCGTTTTCGCAAGGGTACGTGGTCTTGTTTCTGCACAGGTTGGACACGGTCCATGTGATGTTCTGCAGAAATGTGATTGGTATGGTTGACCAAATCAGGGCCAGCAGATGTGGGATGGCATTGCTTGAGATAGTGAAGTCTCTCAACTTTGGGCCACCATCAGCTATATAGCCTAGAGCCCACATAGCCTGTTCACACGTTGTCAAGTGGGTGGAGGATAGGAGCCCAGCTAAGGGCTGGACAGCACCCCCTTTCACGACTACTCGGGTCTGCTCTGAAGTCCTCCAGGCAGTGTTGGTCAGAGCCCAGGCTTCTTCCAGCTGCAAGCAGGGATAAAGGGATGAATTCAGAAATTCCACCAGCCTGGGAATGAATCCAGCCTCAACAACCAATTTTAGAGGGTGATTCCTTTCCTGGGACAGCATTTTCTTGGCTACCTGGGTGGCCTGGAACCTCAGGGCTGGATCTGAGCTATTCGCACCTTTGATTATTTCACTCAAAGTGAGGCTGATTGACATCTCTTGGGACAGATTTTCAGACGCTGGGTCATGGGAGAAACTGATGATATTTCTTCCCTTTACAGTCTGTTCATCTTTCTTGGGCTTCCAGAGTTCCCGGCTGACCACTATCAGCTGTTGCCACTTCATAGATGCATCTTTGCCTCGGTACTTGAATTTCTCAGCCTCTCTTCTGGAGTGTTAAGCTCTAAGTTAAGCTTGTTGAGTGGAAGAAGTAAATCACCTGGCAGGGAGCTGCGGCCAAGAACAGATTATTTCTTAACAGTTCAGCAGGTTGGAATCCAAGGTCTAGAGGCCATATCTGCTGAGGGCTTTCCTACTGTATCATCACATGGCGGAAGGCAAGAGGGCAAGAGAGTGTAGGTGAGAGAAAGAGAGGGCCAAACTTGTCCCCTCCGCATAATGAAATTAACCCAGTCACAGGGGCAGAGCCCTCATGACTTAATCGCCTCTGATTAGGCCCCACTTCCCAACAGTGTTACATTGGGGCTTAAGTTTTCAACACATGAACCTGGGGTGATAACCATAGCAATTATGAAAAGTAATTTTGTGTATTTCCTTTCATTTTTTAAAACTATACCTCCCAGGACATTTAAAATTAAATGGATGGCCCACATTTGTGCCTATGTTTCTATTGAAGAATGCTTATCATCCAATTTTCAATAAACCAGTGAACCCAAGTGACTTAATCTTTCCCCTAACAGTTTCTTCTGTACTATCTACTACAAAGGCTTTATCCTCCATCCTAAGTACTAAGGTTTTGCAGACTTTGATGTATTAGGAAAAAAATACAGAACTAATCCATTATGAGGTGGATTTGCTACTGAAATCCGTCATCTCATCCCTGGAACCTCTGTTCATTTTGCTGTTGGTGACCGAGCGTGGATTTTGGAAACTACTTCTCCTTTCACTGTTTCTCCAAAACAATGCTAATACAAGGCTATTTCCATTAACAGACATTTCTGAAGTTTCAGAGGATAATTAGAGGATAAGCAGAAATCTACTTCGGATTCACTCTCTCTGTGCATTTTCCTGCCCTTCTCCGCTAGAGGGAATTTCTCCCTCCTTTCAGGAGGTCCTGCCCCTACTGTATCACTGTGTCCTTCCTCCTCTTCCTTCTTTCTTCCAGAATCCAATTCCTTCCTCATAGCACCAGCTAACAATCCAGAATCTCTTCAGACTTTATCACGTAGAATATTTTGGCTAAACGTTTTCCAGATAGCCTCTGCCTAGTCTACTTGGCATTTCAAAGCCAAATAGGCCCCTTTTGTTGTTTGTTTACATTTGATATAGTTTTGCTTATGGACAGGCAATGTAAGTCTCATTATGAGCCAAGCTCTCATGTATTGGCAGTTCTTAGGTAACAGAAAGGCTAAATTTAGGCATAGAATGTTGTTTGACTTCCAGAAATTAAGATCAAATGGCTACTGTTATTTGAAGAGCAATGCAGCATTATGAGCATGAGCACTGTTCTGACTTACTGAGTGACCTCAGGTGAGTTTCACTTAATGGGTGACCTTATGTGAGTTTCTCTTACTGGGTGACCTTAGGTGAGTTTCTTCTCTCTTGTGCTGAATTATCCCATTCTTAAAGAGAACTCAGTCACAATAATATGTAGGTAAATGTGTTACAGTCCATTTATTTCACTCCCAAGAAGCACAGTCAAGAGCATGTTTTCTGATTCCCCTATGCAAGTTTCAACTTGCTTGGCTTATTGGTATTGCTAGGAGAGCTTCATTTGTTTATGTCCATGCAGATTTTATGTTTCTTAATTTTTGTGGCTCTTAAAACTTTTGTAATGACCCATGTACCATCTCCCTCTTCAGTGAGGATTAAAATGAGGCCATGCGGCTCGGTCCCTGTAGCTCAAGCAGCTATGGTGTCAGCCACATATACCGGAGCTGGTCAGTTCAAATCCAGCCAGGGCCCACCAAACAATGACAACTACAACTTAAAAATAGCCAGGCGTTGTGGTGGGTGCCTGTAGTCCCAGCTACTTGGGAGGCTGAGGTAAAAGAATCGCTTAAACCCAAGAGTTTGAGGTTGCTGTGAGCTGTGATGCGATAGCACTCTACCCAGGGAGACAGCTTGAGACTCTGTCTCAAAAAAAATAAATATATAAAAATAAAATGAGGTCATGAATCATCAAAAATTATTACTCTTCTTGGTTTGTAGTTTGAGCTCAATAAATAGTACCTATTACAGTTATTAGTTTGTATGTGAACTCAAGGAGTATAATAACAATAATAAGGGCTTATACCTCCATAGGATGGTGTATCTTTTAGAAATGCTTTTGATTGCAAATAAGAAAACTTGACCTATGAAGACTCCAACAGACTTACTTATTTTTATGGAACAAGATTGGAAGTTGGCAAGCAAGGCAGATTCAGTGCTCAGCAACATCACGAGAGACTCTGACTCCTTTTGTCATTCTGCTCTGTCCTGCCCTGTGTGTGGTTTTCTTTCTCAGGTCAGACCTGTTGGAGTCATGGTCATAGTCACCTCTAGGCCTCACACAACCACATTTGAGGCTGGAAGAAAACAGAAGGGTAAAAGGACCAGATCCTCATACCAAGACTTTGTCTTTTGTTTCAGGAAGGGATGGCTTCCCCAAGACCTTTACTCATCTCTTATTGGGGGGACCTGTGTCATATAGCCAGCCAAAATGGTGGGGAAGTTTAGAAAGACAAATGTTTAGCTTTTCTGCCTCAATAGAAAAGATAAGCAAGGCAAAAGTAGGGAATAGATATTGATCTAACCTATATCATTGTAGTATAATTTGGACTGCAAAAAGAGCCAACTTCTTTTTTTATTTTTGAGACAGAGTCTCAGTTTGCTGCCCTCAGTAGAGTGCCCTGATGGCACAGTTCACAGTAACCTCAAACACTCTTGGGCTCAAATGATTCTCTTGCCTCAGCCTCCTGAGTAGCTGGGACTATAGACACTTACCACAACACTCAGCTAGTTTTAGAGATGGGATCTTGCTCTTGCTCAGGCTGGTCTCCAACTCCTCAGCTCAAGCAATCCATCCGTCTCAGTCCCCCAGATTGCTAGGATTACAGATGTGAGACACCATGCCCAGCCCATAAAAAGAGCTAACTTCTATGGAGGTAGCATCATTTCCTTACTGCAGAGACCCAGGGAAACTAAAGCTGTGGCATATGGGCACTAAGCATTTTATTACTAGCTTGGCCCCTGGGAAGGGAAAACTCACTCTTTTCCATTTTACTTTTTATTAACACTTGTCAGGTGACTGTTGTGTAACTGGGACTACACAGTTGAATAATGTTGCCATTGTCTTCAGTGGTGCAAGGTTTGTCAAACTGTATGCTATAAGGAAAACACAGAAGAGGGAGTGTTTGGCTCAGATTGGGAATTAGGGAATGCTGCCCAAAGAGGTGACATTGGAGCTATGTTTTGAAAGATGACAAAGATTTGGGAAGATAAACTAGGAGTGGAAAGG
Source organism: Perodicticus potto (assembly GCA_963574655.1). Classification (NCBI taxonomy): domain Eukaryota; kingdom Metazoa; phylum Chordata; class Mammalia; order Primates; family Lorisidae; genus Perodicticus; species Perodicticus potto. Next base: position 5,256 of record CAUYRH010050329.1, read on the forward strand.
TATTACAGGTAGAAGCAACATGTGCAAAGACCCAGAGGTAAGGAGACCACACAGATGATTCTAAGAATCCTGAGGACTTTGTTAGGACCAGAGCTTAGGGTTTGGGCCTAAGGAGAAGGTGGAATAGAGATGGGCAGGGGCAGGCCCAAGGGTGTCTTGTTTGCCAAACCAAGAAATTAACATGGAGCCATTGTAAGACTTTAAGGCAGTAATAATATGATTGAACTTAGGTTTAAAATTGCTTTAGCAGGTAATATAAAAGACAGACCAGAGAAAGGAGAGAGAAGATCAGATGCTGAATAAATAGAAGGCAATTGGGAGAATCTGGGAGAAACCATAAGTGTCTGAATCAATGTGGTGTTGGTGGGCATCACATTTAGAGGAGATTTGGGGGACACTGAGGAGGTCAAAACAACTGACTGAATCTACGTGTTAATGATAATTTATGGGTGACCCCATGTGCCTGCCTCATGATGACAAAGTGAGTACTGAAGAAAAGCAAGGTAATTTTTGAGGGAAGATGATGGGTTTGACTTTGTACAAGTTGCCTTTGAAGTGTCTGCAGAATACTTAGATGAATGTGTCTAGTGGGCATTTTTGAGGCCCAAGTCTACAGTATGGTCCAGGCAGGAGATACTGATTTGTCATCTATGAATAGATGATAGTGAAGTCTCTGAAACAGGTATGCACACCCCCATCTGCAAGGGGAATGTGTCAGAGTTGCCACAGCCCCAAAGTCTGCATCAGTCATTTTTAAAATGAGTGTATTAATTATGTAAATATGTAAAACAATCATAAAGTTAGTCTGCATGCACTGTACATGTCAAATTAGAAGAAAACTTATGATTTAAATGGAAATGCTTAAGACATAATTAGGTGCCCTGTGCTGCTTCCCACCTTCCAGGAAGGAAGAGGGCTGCCTATGTGACAGGTAGAAGATGCCAGATGTGATGGCATGACGCTTGGATCATTGACTCTGGGGAAAGAGAGCTGCTGTATCATGAGCAGCACTGTGGAGAGGACCACACAGCGAGGAACCGAGGCCTCCCACCTGTAGCCCTGCGTTTTGCCATTTTGAAAGCAGAAGACCCTTTAGCTCCAGACAAGCCTTCAGATGACCACAGCCCCTACTGACTTCTGATGAACCTGGTTAGAGACCGAGGACTAGAATCACCCAATTAAGATGCTCCCTATTTACTGTTTTTTAAAAATATTTATTTATATTTATTTATTTATTTATTTTGAGTCAGAGTCTCACTTTGTCATCCTTGGTAGAGCGCCGTTGCGTCATAGTTTATAGTAACCTCGAACTCTTAGGCTCAAGCGATCCTCTTGCCTTGGCTTCCCAAGTAGCCGGGACTATAGGCGCCCACCACAACATCGGCCATTTTTAGAGAAGAGGGTCTTGCTCTTGCTCAGGCTGGTCTCAAACTCCTGAACTTAAGCATTCCCACCCACCTTCGCCTCCCAGAGTGCTAGGAATATAGGTTAGAGCCACTGTGCCTGGCCCTATGGAAATGAATTTTTTATGAATATTTTGATGCTTGCTTGCTTTAATTTTTCATTTTCTACAGAAATGATCCTAGATTTTACAACCTTTTTTTTTGACATAGTGGGCCTTAAGTAGGTATTAAATACATTTTAATTTTGAGAAACTATATTCTGCAGTGAGGAGAAATAATTTAATAGCTCAACATTTTACATTAGAATTTATAGCATTTTAAAGTTATAGTAACAAGCTGTTGAATTTTAATAACAGTTAAAATTTGGTGCTTATGACATTTTTTAGCTAAAACAAATAATTGCTATAAAATAATTAGCTTACAGTTACTTAGTTATTTCTTTTTCTTTCTTTCTTTTTTTTTTTTTGAGAGAGAGGGTCACTATGTTGCCCTCAGTAGAGTGCTGTGGCATCACAGCTCACAGCAACCTCAAACTCTTGGGCTTAAGCGAGTTTCTTGCTTCACTGTCCCAAATAGCTGGGACTACAGGTGCCCTCCACAATATCTGGCTATTTTTTGTTGCAGTCTTCATAGTTGTTTAGCAGGCCTGGGCTGGGTTTGAGCCTTGGTGTATGTGGCTGGCATCATAACCACTGTACTACAGACACCGAGCTTACGTAGTCATTTCTAATGTATTTCTATGTAATATTTTAACTTCTTTGAATTATTCATGGTAAATAACCATTCACTGTTACATCATGATTATGAACTTAGCAATGTCATTCTGATATTATGTACAATAAAATGAGAAATGCTATGAACTCAATATAAAAGATAACCAGTTCACTAATATCAAAAAGGGTATTGTTACTAATTTTATGATAATAACTGATTCACCCATCCACTTGTGAGAGAAGCAATTCATTCATTTATAAACTCAGGTTATTTTAGTCATTGCTGGGTCAGCAAGGTCTTCATCTTTTTTTTTGAGACAATCTCATTTTGTCGCCCTTGGTAGAGTGCTGTAGCGTCATAGCTCACAGCAACCTCAAGCTCTTGGGCTCAAGCGATTCTCTTGCCTCAGCCTCCCAAGTAGCTGGGACCACAGGGACCTGCCATAATGCCTGGCTAGTTTTAGAGACTGGGTCTGGCTCTTGCTCAGGCTGGTCTTGAACTCATCAGCTCAAGCAATCCGTCTGCCTCTGCCTCTGCCTCTCGGAGTGCTGGGATTACGGGCATGAGCCACTGTGCCCAGCCTCAAGGTCTTCATCCTTAATAAGTTGGCATTGTTTATAGCTGTGCCATTAGAACAAAAACCTTTACTTCTATTTGCTAGATACATTTTCTGCTGCATGTATACCTTTCTATCTTCAGAGAAAAAAATGTAAAAAACATTCAAAGACAAATATCAAAGACGTGAGGATGTGTCTGGTGTGAATAGTGTGTGATGATCTCACAAAGTTGATAGCCTAAATGCATGTACATGGCAGCCCTGAGTGTGCAGTCTGAGAACAGGCAGACCCCACTGCCTTTTGATCTGAGGGTGGAATAAGAATTACCAGCAGGGTATTGCAGAGTCCTCCTGGATTGGGGTTTAGAGCGTAACTCTGGGGGTTATTTCCCCTAAGGCAGCTCGAAAGTCAGACGGACCTGTTAGCCTTGCTTTAACCAAATTCTTTAAAGGGACAACTTGAGTGTCTGCAGTAAGAAAACAAGGCTGTATAGACATCTGTGAGGCTCAGGGTACCCCAGTGAGAAACAGAGCTTTGAGGAGCTCAGCAGAGCACTTTGCGGAGACAGGCTTGGTGTCATCTACAGGGCTTGCTGCAGGTTGGCATAAGTACCAGGAGCAGCCCCACTCTACAAGGAAGAGTCCTGGTGTGAGATGTTTGGGTAGGAAGGCAACAGCATCGGGCGGGCCCTGGCATAGCCCTGCCAAGTGAGTTATTTGGGAAAGCTGCTTCTGTGGACGAGTTCAGAGATGAAGAGAAGGAGATATTATGAAGTATAAAGAGTAGGCCTTCTCTTCTTTTTGTTTTTTTCTTTGGGGCATTTTCTTGAAAGGAAATCCTCCGCGAAATGGAAATTTAGGTTACAGATTTCATGCAGCCTGAAGTAGAAACATATTTTCCTAGAAGAAATTATCAGCACTAGAAGACATTCAGGAGGTGGTTTTCATACAAGGGAAGGTTTGAGTCTGGGGACTTCGGGGTGCGGCATAGAAGAGCTGGGCGGCAGACACCCTCTAGAATGAGTGTATGTGAGTGGTTCCTCCTTGCAGAGAGAAATTCTAGGGGGAACTTTGTGGGAACACATCCTGGTCTGGAGAGGGCATGAAATGACAAGATAAATGTGTTAAGTGAATTAGTAACATTCAATACCGAAAAGGAATTAATTAGATGGACACTTGTGATTGGGTTAAGATGGACTGGAACATATTGGGGTCACTTTTACCATTTTCCTACATATCACAACCCTGGGTATATTAGGTGACTGATGAGACTCATTCATGCATTTAGATATAGGCTTAATCATGTCCTTTGAAGGAAGAAATGATGGGAAAATTGGATGGTAAATCAGATGCTTTTTGTGTGCCACCTCTCTTCTTCTCAGCCTCAACTCTGATTTCACGGTCAGAACAAATGAGCTTTGACTCAGTTCTTGTTGACAGTATCTTCCCTTGAGCAATAACTCTATGTACTGTTTATTTTCTGCTCAAGGCTCCTCCAGTGCAATGCTATGGGATGATAGGGGGCATTTCCTCTGCACTCATAAATGCGAAACCTGCTATTAATAGATGCAAGGAGCCAGACTTCTTGAATCACCACATGGAAGGCTGCCTGCCCAAGGGGGACATTTGTGTGTGTGTGTGTGTGTGTGTTAGCCTACCTGATCAATCACTGTGCCTGTATAACTCTGGTGGGAGTCACTCACATAACTAGGATTTGAATGGTGGCCCTTAAGAGTCATACAGCACATAGCTTGCATGGACGGGCAGTGTTCTACATGCCCCTCCAAGAGCGAAGCCAGAAACTCATTTTCCCACTATCCTTTGCAATTATCTTTGCAAGAGAGAAGCCAGAAACTCATTTTCCCAGTATGCTTTGCAATTACCTATGTGACCTAACCTCTTCCCTGCAGATGTACAGACGTGCCAGAGAGAGACGTTGATTGGGAAGAGAGCAGCGTGGAGGACATGCATCATTTTCTAGTAGTGATGATGGTAAAGGCATCCAGTTTCAGGGGCAGCAGTAATAGTAGTGTTGGCATCTCATGCACAGTATCAGGTGTGATTTGCAGGGTCTTTGCTGGTGGTGTTCTGTCTATGATTTAGGTCTTAAGTCTGACTCCGATCTTCCCACAAATTCTGTGACCTACCTAAGAGTTTATATTAAGTTAATTATTTGCTTAACTAGCTAAATTGGTGTATCTATATACTTAGGATATAGGGTCAACATCTAAAACAGAAGCTCCACAGACAAGGTTGAAGTTTGTTTTTCTTTCATGGTACAGGGTTGGTATGGTGGCCTCACAGTGTTGGCAAATCTCTTGACTCACCCGTCCTAGACTGTTGCCATTATCTGCCAACATAGTTTTTTTTGTCATTTTTTTTTAAATTAAATCATAGCTGTGTACATTAATGCAAACATGGGGTACAATGTGCTGGTTTTATATACAATTTGAAATATTTTCATAGAATTGGTTAACATAGTCTTCATGGCATTTTCTTAATTATTGTGTTCAGTTTTATATTTTACATTTAGTAAGCTTCACCTATATCCTTCTAAGATGCACCATAGGTGTGAACCCACCAATTACCCTCCCTCCATCCATACTCCCCCCTCCCCGGCCCTCCCTTGCCCCTTTCCCCATATTCTTGTGCTGTAATTGGGTTATAACTGCCAACATAGTTTATTAACATTCTGTCTTTCCACCTAGTCAAAAAAAGTGAGGGTATACGTCTTCCCTGTAAGAGAATGACCACAGTGTTGAACACATCACTTCCTTTCCCTTTCCAGAACATATGGTCAAATCTAACTGCAAAAGAGTCTGGAAAATGTAGTCTTTATTTTGGGTGGCTGTAACTGAGCTAAAATCTGGGGATTTTATTACTATGGGAGAGAAAGAGAGAGTAAATCCTGAAGGGAAACTGTTTCTGCTATAAAGTATGTTCCATTATTTACAGTTGAGAATCTTTATGAATTAAAGACCATTTAGGGAGTTTATTAAATTACAGAACTCGTCTAAATTTTTAGAATTATTTTCCTCTCTTTTTAATTGTTATTTTTAGTGATCTGTCATAATCAGAGATCCAGGCTAACTCAGAATACTTTATTTAGGATTATTAGTTCAGTTACTCTCATTTTCAACCACCCTCCTTATTTCCGCCTTACTAAGTATCTTGAATTGTAGCTCTGATGACCTTGCTATCTTCAATGCTCACAAATCTTCATTGGTTTTCTAATCCTTCCAGGAATAGCATATGCAAGGGGTTTCAAGCAGCAGTGTCCAATCTGCAGCCCGTAGGCCACGTGCAGATTATTCGAGGACTATTTTGCTTATCTGTGGTGGCAGATGTCATGAAAAGTATGCATGGAACTTTTTTTTTGCTCATCAGCTTTTGTTAGTGTTTATGTATTTAATGTGTGGCTCAAGACAACTCTTCTTCTTCCAATGTGTGGCAGAAAATAAAAAAGATTGGACACCCATGAAGGTAAAAAAGAACCTGAAAACAGGGGGAATGGCACAGTTTTCCGTGACTACAGCTTCTGGTGTTGTGGAGACTGACGGGTGAAAGACCAGGCTAGAGAGGGAGCAGGACCTGCATGCCATGATGAGGAGTTTGGACGTGTCATGGTGACATTTTAAGCAAAGGCAAGACTTGGTTAGAATGCATTTTATAAAGGTCATTGTATTTGCATTTGTCTAGGTTCTTGCAAGAAATAGAAGCTGGCTCTGGCTGATGAGGCAGAAAGAGATTTAATTATAATAATATTGGATCACAGAATTATTAGGAACCTGGGATGAGGCACAGTCTCCAAGAACAGTATTCCAAACTACTTGGCAGAAGTGGCTTGCCGAGGAAACTGTCTTTCCACTGTCACTGTGGTCCTGGTGCACCAGCAGCTACAGTTTGTACTGTTGCAAGTCAGTGCAACGGAAGCTTCCACAGACCCCAGCACTGAAGGTATTTCTGCACCCAGGAATCTAGGCTTGCAGACACTGCCATTCCTGAAGGATGGATACCTTTGCCACCAATAAGGATATTCTGCATGGAGCCAGTGTCCTCCAGATATCTGCTGCTGAGCCAGATTCCCACTTAGATGTTTGATTGGTGGAACTTAGATTGCAACAGGCCTGCGAAGAAGTCTGGGAAAACAGTATTTCAAGCCAACTCCCAAAATGTAGAAAAGACATTCTGAAAGTACTGGACAGCCAGAAAGGATGATAAATGTCCACACCAGTAACTTCTAGAAATACACTGGCTTTCTGGAAATACACTTTCTAGATGCAGACATTTCTTCTGGACTTAGGCAAGAGGGAGAGGTGGCAATTCATTTTGCCAGATACAGGTAGGACTTGTCTTTCCAGTACTGCATCTGGATAGCAACCACATTTTCAACTCTAATTTTATTGCCAACCATTATTCCAGATGCTTTTATCACACCTCTCCTTAACTCTTTGCACACCAGCTCCCCACTATTATACAGATGAGCAAACTGAGACTCAGAAAATTTGAATGACTTAAGAAGGCCAGGGACTTGGAAGCTATGGAACCAGAATTCTATTCCTGACTCCAAGTCTTTCCCAAGGTTGCACATGAAGCCCTAGAATTTTCTAAAATTATGACAAGGTTTTAATATGTTCTATGAACTATTTCTTTTTTCTTTTATTTTTTATTATTTGGAATTCATTAAGGGTACAAAGAATTAGGTTACACTGATTGAATTTGTTATATGAAGTCCGTCTTATAATTGTGTCCCATTCTCAAGAGGTACCATATACCATGAGCCCTATCTCCCTCCCACCTCCCCTCTCCCCACTTGCTCATTCCCCTACCCTCGCCTCCTTGTATCAGCTCATCTACTGCCTTCATATTAGAATTGAGTACATTGGATTCTTGCTTCTCCTTTCTTGTGATGCTTTACTAAGACTCATGTGTTCCACTTCCATCCAGGTTAATACAAAGGATGTAAAGTCTCCCTCTTTTCTAATGGCTAAATAGTATTCTATGGTATACATACACCACAGCTTGTTAATACATTCCTGGGTTGGTGGGCATTTAAACTGTTTCCACATTTTGGCGATTGTAAATTGAGCTGTGATAAACAGTCTAGTACAAATGTCCTTATGAGAAAAGGATTTTTTTTTTTCTTCTGGGTAGATGCCTGCTAATGGGATTGCAGAATCAAACGAGAGGTCTAATGGTCTAATTTGAGTTCTTTGAAGATTCTCCATACTTCCTTCCAAAAAGGGTTGGAATTAGTTAGTAGTCCTATCAGCAGTGTAACAGTGATCCCTTCTCTCCACACCCTCCCCTTCTCACCAGCATCTCCAGCTTTGAGACTGTGATGTGGGCCATTCTCACTGGGGTTAGGTGATAACTCAGGGTAGTTTTGATTTGCATTTCTCTGATGATTAGGGATGATAGGCATTTTTTCATATGTTTGTTAGCCATTCATCTGTCTTATTTAGAGGAGGTTCTATTTATCTCTCTTGCCCAGTGATATATGGGATTGTCGGATCTTTTTTTGTTGATTAATTTGAGTTCTCTCAGATCCTAGTTATCAAGCTTTTATCCGACTCATAATATGCAAACATCTTTTCCCATTCTGAAGGTTGTCTTTTTGCGGTAGTTGTTGTTTCCTTAGCTGTACAGAAACTATTCAGTTTAATTAAGTCCCATTTATTTATTTTTGTTGTTGTTTGCAATTGCCAGGGAAGTCTTCTTCATTAAATCTTTCCCCAGGCCGATATCTTCAAGTGTTTTCCCCATACTTTCTTCAAGGATTGTTTTTTTTTTTTTTTAGAGACAGAGTCTCACTTTGTCACCCTCGGTAGAGTGCTGTGATGTCAAAGCTCACAGCAACCTCCAGCTCTTGGGCTTAGGCAATTCTCTCGCCTCAGTGTCCTGAGTAGCTGGGACTACAGGTGCCAGACACAATGCCTGTTGATTTTTTTGTTGAAGTTTGGCCGGGGCCAGTTTGGAACCTACCACCCTCGGTATGTGGGGCCAGTGCCCCACTCACTGAGACACAGGTGCTGCCATCTTCAAGGATTTTTATTGTTTCATGACTTAGATTTAAATCTTTTATCCATCTTGAGTTAATTTTTGTAAGTGTTGAGAGGTACAGGTGTGATTTCAGTCTTTTATATGTGGTTGTCTGGTTTTCCTAGCACCATTTATTGCATAAGGATTCTTTTCCCAGTTTGGTTTATCAAAGATCAGGTGGTTGTAAGAGGTTGGTTTCATCTCATGGTTTTTTATTCAGTTCTAAGTGTCAATGTCTCCATTTTTGTGTCAATACCATGCTGTTTTGATCACTATGGCCTTGTAGTATAGCCAAAAGTCTGGTAGGGTGATACCCCAGCATTGTTTTTGTTACTAAGAATTGCTTTGGCTACACGGGGTTTTTTCTGGTTCCATACAAAACAAAAAATTATTTTTTGCTTGAAAGTATGATGATGGTGTTTTAATTGGGATTGAATTGAATCTGTAGATTACTTTGGAAAGTATAGACATTTTCACAATGTTGATTCTTCCTAGCCATGAGCATGGTATGTTCTTCCATTTGTTAATATCTTCTGCTATTTCTTTTCTTAGGGTTTCATAATTTTCTTTATAGAGGTCTTTTGCCTCTTTTGTAAGGTATATTCCTAAGTATTTCATTTTCTTTGAAGATACTGTCAAGGGGATTGTGTCCTTAGTTAGCTTCTCATCTTGGCTGTTATTGGCACATACAAAGGCTACTGATTTGTGGACATTGATTTTATATCTGAGACATTACTGTAGTTTTTGATCTCTTCCAGAAGTCTTTAGGGTTCTCTGAGTATAAGATCATATCATCAGCAAAGAGCAGAATTTGACCTCCTCTGCAACCATTTGGATGCCCTTTATTTCCTTCTCTTGCCTGATTGTATTGGCTAGAACTTCCAACACTATGATGAATAGTAATTGTGATAGAGGACAGCCTTGGCTGGTTCCGGTTTTAAGTGGAAAAGCTTTCAGTTTTACTCCATTCAGTATAATATTAGCTGTGCGTTTGTCCTAAATGGCTTCGATCAGATTAAGATATGTGCCACTTATGCCTATATTCTTTAGTGTTCTAATTAGAAAAGGATACTGAATTTTGTCAAATATGGTCTTTGTTATTGCTTCTGTTGATATGGTGAATTATGTTTATGGACTTATGTATGTTAAACCAGCCTTGCATCCCTGGGATGAAACCTACTTGATCATGATGAATGATTTTTTTAAGGAGGAGCTGTAATCGATTGGATAGGATTTTATTGAGAATTTTGGCATCTATTTTCATTAGTGAAATTGATCTAAAGTTCTCCTTTTTACTTGGGTGTTTTCCTGGTTTGGTATCAGGGTGATGTTTGCTTAGATGCATTTTTTAGTTTATAATTATGTTGCCCATATTATATATTGACTCAGGGCTAATTGTAGTCCCTTCTCTCTATGCCCCATGCACATATCATGAGTTACTTACTAATACTTGTTAACAGTACAGTACTCAACCTGTTTAGTTATTTTGTAGTCTGAGGAGTTTGGATTTTGAAGGGAGTAATGTTAAAGGCACAAGTGGGTCAAGAAGCAGAAAAGCATTTGTAGAGAAAAAATATGAGTCATACTTTTAAATTCTATGTGAACAATGACTCTGTTGGGCATTTGAGGACTGATCAGAAACCAAGGCCCAATTCTCTGAGAATTAGGAAAGAAGTGACATCTAGGGAAAACATCAAATATATTTAGTACCATAGGCAAACCAAAGAAAGAAAAGGACTGATGGGGACTGACATCCAGGGGACCAATCTAGACTGACACTCAAAGACAAAATATTAATAAATTTTGTGAAGAAACTAGGAAGGGACACTGAAGAGAAGATTCTTGGCAAACTAGGACATGTAATAGGATTGAATAAGAACCTATGAAACACAAAAGAGAGAAACTAGAGAAATGATACCCAGGAATTGCAGCTGAGGATGCCAGCTGAGCCATGCTATGGTGAGCTCCACTTGCTGATGACAAGCTCTACCCTCACAATCTCCGTCTCTGTCATTATCAGGTCTCCTCTTCTACTTGGAGGCCCTTAGTTGCCATTATGTTCTGGTTTGATCTTCCTTTTGGTTTTAGAAAATAGCTTTGTTGTGATGACAAGCTGAATTAATAGCCACATTTTATAGTCACAGAACTGAATGGTCCCCCAAGTATCTATCACATATATGTGCTCTGCTGAGTACATCCTGGCCCATCCACAGCACTTCATTTAAAAAAAAGCAAAACAAAAATTTATCAAGTTTTATACACATTAAAGCAAAATATTTTTTTATAAAAATGAAGACTAATACTCAGAAAAGCCAAAAAAGTTGTTATACAGTGTTGATGTTTTGAGTCCTAAGCCATATTATTTTTTCATGATAATGAATAACTCCAAACTATCACTTCTTGTTGCTCAAAATTACCTTCAATTGATAGTTGTCATTACGTTTTCTTCATTTTGAAAAAGAAAGATAAAGCAAAAGGGAAATGTTAGAACTCACATTTAGTTCTCAAAATCATAAAATCATCCAGTCAAGATATTTGTAATAAAATTAGTTCCATCACATAAAAGGCGCAAACCTAAATCCTGATTCACAAGCAGATGTATGTAGCTGCACTCCAAATAACTGAGAAAAATTACTTCCATGTCGAAATGGACAAGCTACTCATAGCTCCCTACATCTCTGTTTATTTCATCATCTTGACTAAAGTTGAGGTTTGGATTCCGACTCTGGTTTGTTTATTTCTGACCATGCATATTCTTTTTTGTTATGTATTTCAAAACATTCATGAGGCACAAATGCTTTTGGTTACTTTGATAGCTTTTGTAATGCTTGAGTTATGACTATAGATATGCCCATCACCCAAATAGTGGTCATTGTACCATTAAGTGGTTTTTGCCTCTCTTCTCCTCCTCCCTCCACTCTCTTTGATTTCCACTGAGTTTCACTTCCCTCTGTGCACATATGTGCTCACTGGTTAGTTTTACTCTAATAACGAGTACATGCCTGTTTTTCCATTCTTGCGATTACTACACTTAGGAGAGTGGTCTCCAGTTCCATCCAAATTGTTACAAAAGACATTAATCCTTTTTGTGACTGAGTAATATTCCATGGGATACATACACTATATTTTATTAATCCACTTATGAATTGATGGGCACTTGGGTTGATTCCACATCTTTGTAATTATGAATTATGCTGCAATTAGCATTGAATGCAGGTGTCTTTTTTGATAGAAAGATTTCTTTTTCATTGGTTAGATACCCAGTAGCGGGATTACTGGATACAGCGGTATGTACACTTTGTACACTATGTACACTTTTAGTTCTTTGAAGAATATCCATACCAATTTCCATATGTGTTGTACTAATTAGCAGCCCCACCAACAGTGTACTCTTTGAATCCACATCAGCATCTATTGTTTGGGGGCTTTTAATAAAACCATTCTAATGGGGTAAGGTGATATCTCATTATGTTTGGGTTTTTTTGAAGATTTTATTTATTTTTTATTTTTTTATTTTTTTAATAGTCTTTTATTAAATCATAACTTCGAACATTGATGTGCATTTATGGGGTTCAGGGTACTGCTTCAATATATAATGTGAAATGCTTACATTGAACTAAGTAATACATCCATCACAATTATACTCATTTCTTAATAGTTTTGAAATGTACCATTGCATCATGCACATTAGGTAAGGTTCCTCCGAATACCCTCCCTCCTTCCCTATCTCCCCTCCCCTTCTCTCTCTCCTCTTCCCTTCTACTTTCTGGACTATAGTTATGTTTTGCCATTTGTATGAGTGTGTAGGTGGTCATATATTGATTTCATAGTAGTATTGAGTATATTGGATACTATTCTTTCCATTCTTGAGATACTTAACTAAGAAGAATATGTTCCATCTCCTTCCAGGTAAACATAAAAAATGTGAAGTCTCCTTCTTTTTTACGGCTGCATAGTATTCCATGGTTTACATATATCACAATTTGTTAATCCATTCATGGGTCAATGGGCACTTGGGCTGTTTCCATGTCTTGGCTATTACGAATTGGGCTGCAATCATTGCTTATCATTATGGTTTTAATTTGTATTTCCCTGATGACTAGTGACAGTTAATATTTTTTATATGTTCATTTGCCATTTCTCTAATTTCTTTGGAAAAGCTTCTGTTCATGACTTTTGCTCATTTTTTAATGGAATTGTATATTTTTTCATGCTTATTTACTTTTGTTCTTTTTGGATTGTAGTTATTAGCCCTTTATCAGATGTATAGATGGTGAATATTTTCTCCCATTCTGTAGGTTGGGTATTTGCTCTCTTGTTTCCTTAGCTATGCAGAAGCTTTTTAGTTTAATAAAATCCCATTTATTTATCTTTATTGTTACTGTGATTGCCATTGGGGTCTTATTCATAAATTTTTTGTCTGGGCCAAAGTCTAAAAGAGTTTTACCTATGTTATTCTTCATAATTCATAATTTATATCATTTTTTGCCTTACATTTAAGTCTTTTATCCATCTTGAATTAATTTTTGTGAGTACTGAGTGATAGGGACTCCTATTTCATTCTTCTGCATGTGGCTACCCAGTTTTTTCTAGCACTATTATTGAATGGGACTTCAATTCCCCAGTACATTGTTCTCTGCTTTTTCAAAATTGGTGATTTTATGTTTGGGTTCTTGATTTTGTTCTATTGTTCTATGTCTTTTTGAACAAGTATCATACTGTCTTGGTTACTATAACCTTGTAGTATTGTTTAACTCTGGTAATATGATGTTTCCACATTCGTTCTTTTTGCTTTAAGATTTCTTTAGCTATTTGAGCTCCTTTCTGGTTACAAACAAGGTGTAGATTTTTTTTAGATATTTGAAGCATGATGTTGGTGTTTTGATAAGGATTGTGTTGAATTTATACAACATTTTAGGCAGTATGGACATCTTAATGTTGATTCTCCTAATGCACAACTCCGAATGCACAACTATGATAAGTTTTTCCATTTGTCTGTGCCCTCAGTTATTTCTTGCCTCAGTGTTTTGTAATTCTCCTTGCAGAGACCTTTTGCTGCCTTGGTTAAGTATATCCCTAGATATTTTATTTTCTTTGCAGCTATTGTGAATTGTATTGAGTCTTTGATTTGACTCTCAGCTTGACTCTTATTAGTACAAAGTCATACTACTGATTTATGTATACTGACTTTTTATCCTGAGACTTTGCTAAATTTATTTATCAATTCCAAGAGTCTCCTCGTGGAATTTTTGGGGGTTTCTAGGTACAAGATCATGTCATCAGGGAAAAGTGATAATTTGACTTTCTCTTTCCCAACATGGATACCATTTATTTCTTCCTCTTGCCTGATTGCTCTGGCTAGGACTTTTAGAATTATGTTAATAGTAGTGGTGACAGTAGGTACCTTTGTCTTGCTCCAGTTCTTAGGGGGAGTGTTGTCAACTTTTCTCTAGTTAGCATAACATTGGCTGTGGCTTTGTGATATATGCCTTTTATAATTTTTAGAAATGTTCCTTCTATGCCTAATTTTTGGAAGATATTTATCATGAAAGCATGCTAGATTTTGTGAAATACTTTTTCTCCATCTATTAAGATGAACATTTGATCTTTGTTTTTGCTTCTGCTTATGTTGCAAACTACATTTATTTAATTATGTATGTTGAATTGTCCTTGCATCCTCAGAATAAAGTTCACTTGGTCCTGATGCATTATTTATTGGATGTGCTGCTGAACTCAGTTTCTGGTATTTTATTGAGGATTTTTGCATCTATGTTTATAAAAGATATTGGTCCATAGATTTTTGTTGTGTCCTTTCTTGACTTTGGTGTCAAGGTGACACTGCCTTCATAGAATGAGGTGAGGAAATTTTCCTCCTAAATATTATGGAATAACTTATGTTGCTTGGATAACATCATTTTGAAGAATTTGGCTATGAATGTATGTGCTCCATGGCTTTTTTTGTTGTGAGGTTGTTATTAATGCTTCAATCTCACTGCTCATTATGTTCTTTTCCGGAGTTCTATTTCTTCTGATTGAGTCTTGGGAGGTGGTGTGCTTCTGGGAATTTTTCCTTTTCTTCTATGTTTTCTAGTTTATGTGCATAGAGATTTTCATAGTATTCATGAATGATGTTTTGTATTTCTGTATCAGTCATAATGTCTCATTTTTCATATCTGATTGCACTTCTTTGGGTCCTTTCTCTTCTGTTATGATTAATCTAGCAAGAGGTCTATTCATTTTATTTATATTTTCAAAAGACCAACTTTTCTTTCATTGATTTGTATTTTTTTTCCCATGGTGGTAGTTGTTTTCCATTTCACTTAGTTCTGCTCTGACCTTTGCTATTTCTTTTCTTCTCCTGGCTTTGGGTTTGATTTGTTCTTTCTTTTCTGGTTCTTTGAAGTGTGACATTAAGTTGTTAATATTTTATCTTTTTGTTGTAGGCATTTATACTATAAATTTTCCCTTGAGGAATGCTTTTGCTGCATCCTATAGATTTTTATAACTTGTGTCTCCTTTCCCTTTCAGTTCAAAGAATCTTTTCATTTCCATCTTAATTTCATTCTTGACCCAATAATATTTTAGCAGAATTTTGTTTACTTCTCATGACTTTCTGTGGATTTGAATGTCTTTCTTGTGATTGATTTCTAGTTTTATTCTGTTTTGGTCTAAGAAGACACATAGTATGCTTTCAATTTTTTTTTTAATTTGTTGAAACCTGTTTTGCGGCCTAAGACATAATCAGTCTGGGAAGATGTCCCATGTCTTGCTAAGATGAATGTATATTCAGCAGCTTATGGGCAATATGTTCTGTAACTATCTGTTAGGTCCACTCAATTTAGAGTTTGGTTAAGGTCCATTGTTTCTTAACTTATTTTCTTCTTTGATGATTTATCAAGCTCTAATAGTGGGATGGTGAAGTCACTGGCAATTATAATGGTGCTATTTATTTCTTTGCTTACCACTAGTAAAACTGCTTCATGTATCTGGGAGCTGCCATGTTAGGTGAATACGTGTTTAGAACTTTACCTTCTTGTGAATTGTTCCCTTTATCTTTGTCTTCCTTTACCTGTGTTTGCTTAAAGTCAATTTTATTCAATATGAAAATGGCTACTCCTGTTCTTTTTTGATTTCCACTTGCATGAAATATTTTTTTAACTTTTTATGCTCAGTCTGTGTGTGTCCTGGGAACAGCAATTACTTGGGTTGTGCTTTTTTATCTATTCCACTAGCCTATGTCTTTTGAGAGGAGCATTCAGACTGTGAATGTTAAATGATAGGAGTGATATGGGGGATGTTGATCTCTTAATCCAGTTGGGTAGTCCTTTATTGCTTTTTTTTCTCCCTTGTGCTGCTGTTTTATAAGAATTGTGAATTGGGGGGGGTGTAGAGGAGGTGATTTTACATTGGTGGGTATCTATTGTGCTGATTTGTGTATAATTCTGTTCTAAGTATTTCATGCAGGGCAGGTCTGGTCATGGAAAATTCCTTCGATGTTTTCTTGTCTGTAAAAGACTTAATTTCTCCATTGATTGTGAAACTTAGTATTGCAGGATACACAATTCTTGGTCAACAGTGGTTCACTTTAAGAAGATTGAAGATGGGCCCCTTTCCCTCTGGCTTGTAAGGGTTTCCACTGAGAAGTCTGCAGTTAGCCTGATGGTTTGTAGGTTATTTTTCACTGTTGTCTTGCTACTTGCAGAATTTTCTCCTTCAATTTGACTTTGGCCAGGTTCATTACTATTGTCTTAGAAATGTGTTAAAAATTTTTTAAGAATCATCTCACTGTTGGATGTCCATCTTATATCTGTTTGTCTGAATCTCTGATAATACCAGGGAAGTTTTCCTCAAGAATTCCCTCAAATAAGTTTTCCACACTTTTAGCTCTTTCTTCTTCTTCCTCAGGGATACCTATAATTCAATGTGCATTACATAGCCCCATATGTCCCTTAGTGATTGCTCAGATTTTTTTATATTCTTCTCTGCCTCTTTGCATGACTAAGTTATCTCAAGAGCTTTGTCTTCAAGATCAGAGATTCTTTTTTCTCCTTGCCTTAGTCTGTTTTGATGCTTTCTTTCCTGTTTTGAAATCCCAGAAAAGATTCTTTCATTTCTTTAAGTTCTATTATATCATTTCTCATATTGTCTAGCTCTATAGCAACTTTTTCATTTATTCCCTGAATTTTTTTTTTTTTTTTGGCTTCTTTTTATTGGTTTTCAAGTTTCTTTTTAATTCCATTCATCTTATTTGCCATTCATATTCTGAATTCATTACTGGCAAGGATGGTGCAAAGGCTACTGCTTGGAGGCTGAATCTTGAACAGACTTGGCTCTGTGCACCAGAGTGATCAGTATGACATTGGTTGCAGAAACCTAGATCAGTGGCTACCAGATATTTGCTGCAGCTGCTCTCCAGTGCAAATGTCTCTGCACAGACTTTGAATTGCTCCCTTAATAGCGCAGGGGTTTGCAATGGAGAAGGAAGGCCCCTCGTAGCTCAAGTTGCCTACAACTTTTATTTCTCCCCTAAAAAGTAATGCCCCCTTGGGTTTGCTTCTATTCTGCTTTCTTAATTTCTACCCAATATTGTGAATTGTATTGAGACCCCCCAGCTTAATCTCTGAGTGGTGGGTGATGCTTGTAAGAACTAGCCACACCCTGTTTGTCAGTAGATCCTATAATGAGTTATATAGTTGTTCTCACTGTCAGTGGTTGATGGACACTTGCAGGAAAGTGTCAACTGCAGACATGTTCTTTTTCATATGCAATGAGCCCTAGCACCATAGCAGAAGCACTTAAATTCCCCAGGCAGAGGGGAAGTGGGGGGTCCCGTAACAGTCAGGGAATTACTTGTTCTCCATTATAGCAGAAGTGGGTAGAGAAGGGAGGCTGTGTGGGTTTATGTTGGCTGAGTCTGGAAGGCTCACTGGGAGAGGGGCCAGCAGTATCTTTAAAGTGGAAAGATGGTTCAAGGAGGAGTTTTCTATGGGCAACATGCTTGAGTCCTGAGAGCACAGACTCTGGCCTATGTCTTATCCACTGACTCTGGCCTATGTCTTATCCACTGACATGTATCTAGGGAGTTCTAGCAGACAGACAACTCCCAGACCAGACATCCCTGGGTCCACTGCAGGTCATCAAGGGGGAAAGTGTGGACCCCACTCTCTGTGATAATCAGACTGGAGGACACTTCAGAAGATGAGAGGCAGCTGCTTCCAAAAGTTCTCAATCTGCCCTCCCAAATGCAACACATAGGGAAGGGGTGGAGAAGGAAAAGAGACTGAATGGAAGAGAGCTGGGACCCAGTTCTACTAGTACCTCTCCCTGAAAAGAAGTCTGTATAGACTGTCCAAGCTCTAGCATCACACTAGTTCTCTACACAATTCAGTGGTTGCAGCAGCTTAGGTTTATAGAGGGTGGAAAAGTTTCAAAACGACTTAGTAGCCTGCTGATTACCAAAGGTGTGTACGAAAGAAAAATGGAATCCCCCCCTACTCTTTCCCTGGCCTCTGAGCATCTCTAGGTTTCATCTTAACAATATCTTTTCTTCTTTTTACTTTTCCTGTTCTGCTTCAGAATTTCCTTCCATGAAGTCCCTAGAAGGTTCTGGCACATCTTCCTCTACATCTGAGCTGTGCCCATTCTCCTTCCTCTTTATCTGAAACCCTTCCTTCCCTTCGGGTTGTCCCAGAAAGCACTATCTTAAGTAAGTCATCTTGCCCTCTCTTCTCCTCCTCAACTCAGGTTTATTAGCTCACTTTACTTATGGATTCCAATCAAAGAGTGACAATACAAAAATTTATTAATTCTAAAATTTTATGAAATTCACCTAAGGATGTATATTTCTTTCTTAACATTTATAAGGTTTTGTATTTACCTTTTTTAAAAAGTCACGAATAAGTAGAAAGCATTTACTGAAGACATATTTATAAATCAAAAGCAGACACATTTTTCTTTTCAAAGGTTTTGCTTGATTAGACATGTCATACAAGTACTTGTGATAAACTATTAATAGTGACATTGATAAACAATAATTTATATGATAGAGATTATGTGCATTTTAAGTGCCCACCAAAAAAATGCAATTTGTAATAATGTCAGAAGAATTCATATAGCTATAAAATTTAAACAGGACCTCAAAAATTGAATAGAACTTTCATCAATTACATATTACTAAGTATGTCTAATTGTACTATGTGTTTCGTTACAAAGAAAAAAAAAGATAACCTTGATGAGAGAAAAAAGATATATAAAGACAATCTCTTAATTAAGGAACAAATCTGGCAGCCACAGAATTTGGGGTAAATTACATTTGACTTTTTTTTCTCATTTTTAAATCTTCAGCAATTTACTTAATCTCTACGACTCTGTGAAACCATGTGTACAACCTCACTTTCCAAAATTTGAGAAAGAATTACCAGAAAGAAAGACTATCTACAAAGCCCTTAAAGAAAAAACTTAGCATACTAATATGGTCTAATGCAGGGCTATGGTGTCAGTCAAAAAATTTTTAGAATTCTTAACTGATTATAGAGCTCCAATTCCCAAAGAGCTACCTACATTTTTTCTGCAAATCTCCTTAAATTTTCTGTACACTCGGTTGTATAGCTTTATTCTAAATAAATCCACCCATTTTGATCCAATTCTGAAAGAGAAAGCCTCTACAACTTCAGCTAAGTGGAAGACTAGAGTGAGTATGAGAATAATTGAGTTGTAACCAGGAGATGTTAAGTCATTGCAGCCCAGTCTGGGCAGTGATAGGAACAAAGTAGGCAGGATGTTTGCACTCTCCAAAGGAGATAATCAAGTTGTTAGAACATAATAAATTTCATTTAGCATGCATTAGGACCTTATTAACTCTTAATTCCATACAGTGGGTATTTTTGTTCTGTACTTAATCCTGTTATAAGTGCCTGTATCAGAATTCCCAATCTAATCTTTATCCTCACATGCACAGAAGGAAGAGAAAAAGAGAAACATAATCTGTCTCAGTTGCTAACAACTATAAACATGACTTAAACAATAAAAAACCCTCAGGAGCCCTTTTCAAAACCAGTCTTAACACTTCTAAGAATATAAAATACAGAAAAAAATTCTTGGTAATCCCTAAGACAATTCTAACTATGCCAAAGGGTGAAAAGGGGAGTGAGAGAATGCATAAATAAATTTTAAAAGTTTAGGATTAAAGATTCTAAGGAAAGAAAAGGAGAAGTCTTGCTGACTCATTGAAAACATTCTCTAACCCTCTGCAAAAATACACACCATCTTCCCTTCTCTCCTGGAGAAGGTAGAGCTGCTCCTCCCACCTGTTCACTAACCTCATCCCCACTCACCTCCTCAGAGTAGCATCCCATCAAATTTCTCCTCTTCCTGGCCACTTCCAATCAACATACAACATACAAACTCCAAGCTTTCTTTTATTTAGTAAGCTTACTTACTAATGTAGGACATATAGACAGCAAAGTACACAAATCGTAGAAAAGGAATTTTCAGAACAAAGGTCCTGTGCATATGCCATCCTGATGAAAAATTAGTTTGTTACCACCATCCTAGAATCATCCACTGCCCTTTTTCCAGACATTCCCTTCTCCAAAGGTAACCACCACCCCAACTTCTACACTATTGGTTCATTTTGCCTATTTTAAAATTTTCTCTAAATGGAATGAATCTATATGTTCTCTCGTATCTAACTTCTTCACCTAATATTATGTTTATAAAATCTATCCATGTTGTGTGTAGTTTTGTCCATTTGGAGTCTTTGTTGTGTAGCATCCCTGTGTATAAGCAAACCACAATTTATCTACTCCATAGTTGATAAATATTTGATTTGTTTTCATTGTGTGCCTAATATTAAATAGAAATTATTAAATAGGACTACCATGAACTGTCTCAGATGAACATGTGTACACATTTTTGTTGGGTATATACCTGGGAGTGGCATCTGTATCATAGAGTATGCACATATTCGACTTTAGTAGATTCTTCCAAAGAATTCACCAAAGTAAATGTAAGACTTTACTCTCTCAGCACAAATATGTGAGCATTCCACAGTTCCACAACCTCTCCAAAACTTGGTATTTTCAATTGTGTTGCTGTTGGTGGTGGTGGTAGTAGAGTGATGGTGGTGGTGGTGGTTCTGGCATAAGGATAGAGTTGTCTAATTCTGGTTTTAGTTTGCATTTACCTGGTAACTAATGGCACAGACCATCTTTTCCCATGTTTACAGGCCACTTAGTGTGAAGGGTCTATCCAAGTATTTTGCCGTGTTTTTATTGGTGTATCTGTTTCTCCTTAGATACTTTGGATACAGTTCTCAGTCTCTCTATTTCCACACATATGAAAATATATCTACGTAAAATGGGGATAAGTAAATATGTATAGGGTTATATATATAATATATAGTAATAATGAATTTATATAAATATATGTATACACAAAATATATATAATAGAGATAGGGCATATGTATGTATGAGATATATGTATAGTTTCAGTATAATCTTTATATATACACAAAATCACAGAGAGAAAGACAGATACATGTAGACATTTGTACATAGAGAGAATATATGTGTGTGTGGAGCTTTCACATTGTAACTCACCTTCACCCTTTGAAAAATAGAAGTACTTCAATGGAATACAGTACGTGATATTTTTCCTTCATAATTAGTGCTTTTGTATTCTATTTCAGACATTGCTATGGATTGAGTTATGTCTCCCCTCAAAATTCATTATGTTAAAGCACTAACCCACAATTTGATTGTGCTTTGAAATGGAGCTTTTAGGAAGTAACTGGGGTTAAATGAGGTCATGAGGGTGGTGTCCTAATCTGATAGGCTTGGTACCCTGTAAGAAGAGGAAAAATAATATCTTTCTTTCTTTCTCTCTTTCCATGTACATGCCCTGAGGAAAGGTCACTCAAGGACACGTTGAGAAGGCAGCCTTCTGGCAGCCAAGACGAAGCCCTCACAGAACCTGACCATGCTAGCACCCTGATCTCTGACTTCCAAACTGTAGAACTGTGAAAAATAAGTCTCTATTGTTAAAGCTGCTCAACCTATGGCATTTTGCTATGGCAATCAAGCTAACTAATACAGACATTTTTAACAGACTACGAAATCAAGAAAATATTTTAATCTAGAAACTTCATTATTTTAAGTGGCTTCCTAGCATCACCCCAGCTACAGGTTCTACTCCTTCCCTTGACAATAAACTTCATGAAATAGTTGTATGTGTTCCCCATCTTCTTCTCTCCAATAGTAATCTAATTTCTGAATTTGTCCTCCCCTTACTTCAAAAAGCTATTCTACCCAAGCCAATCCTATCTCCCCAGTTTCCAAACAGGAATTCTCCCAGAAAGGTGAGAAACCGTATTCACTTGCTATAGCATTGATGTTGTTGACTAAGCCCTCCTTTAAACTGTCTCCTTAAAAATTTCACAATTACGTTTCATCTCTATTCTAAGACTACCTCTCATTTTATTCCTTCTCAATCTTCTTTACAGGCTCATTTCCTTTATTTATGTTTTAAACATATAATTACAATCTGCATAAAACACTAATTGAGGCTCTGCTGTGTATCAAACACCCTCCTAACTGCTAGAAATAGGTGATAAGCAAAAACACAGCATTCCTGATGTCATGGAACTTAGTATCTAGCGGTACACACAAATATTAATCAAATAATTACCCTAATGAGTGCAGAATTAGAAACTAGGATTAGAAATCGGAAAGGAAATGAAGGCAGGTTATGCAGGAGCAGTCTAAAGCTTCACTTTCTGAAAGCCTAACTAACTTCCTCCTTTTGAGTCCTGTGCTCTTTCTCTGTGTCCTCATAACACCTGTGCATACTGCCAAACCCATAACACTGTCCTTACCTTCTATCTCTCATAGTCTGTGAGCTTTCTGAAGATGAGAAATGTGTCTTTTGTCTTTTTATCACATAACCTAGTAGAATACTTGGTACATAATATAACACTTATTGAAAAATTCCTCAACCAAGTCAACTTGAAAAATAAATTACTTTTTTTTCAAGAAAATTGTATTGGTTGGCTCGGCGCCCATAGCAAAGTGATTGCCATGCCAGCCACATATATCAAGGCTGGCAGGTTAGAAACCCACCAGGTCAGCTAAACAATGACATAAAAATATGTCCAGTGCTCCAACTCAAAAATAGCCAGGCATTGTGGCAGATGCCTGTAGTCCCAGCTACTCAGGAGGCTGAGGCAAGAGAACAGCTTAGGCCCAATAGTGTGAGGTTGCTGTGAGCTGTGACACTACAGCACTCTATCAAGGGCAACATAAAAAAAAACGAAAAAGGAAATTTTATTGGTGGTGCTATGGATTCCCTCCATGTTCGTATGTTAAAGTCCAAACCCCCAAAGTGATTTCATTTGAAGATAGGATCTTTGGGAGTTAGTCAGATCATGAGAGTGGAACCCTTATAAAAAAAATACAAAAGAGAGCTTATTGCCTCTCTTTCTGCTCTCCACGACATGAAGACAAAGCAAGAAAACAGCCATCTGTTAACCAAGAGGGTGACCATGAACATGACCAGAAGATGACCATGCTGACATTCTGACCTCAGACTTCTCAGCCTCCAGAACTATGAGAAAAAATGTATTCTTATTTGATCCACCCAGTTTATGATTATTTGTTTTAACAGCCTACTGTAATTCAGACATGTAGAAATCAAAACTTAAACATGGAATCTATATGGTAATGACAGATTAAGTTAATCAAAATAATTAGCTCATTAACATTTTTTGGAAATTCCTTCTTGACCTTCTCTACTCCCCTTTTTTCTAGCAGATGGCATCTATTTCCAAAGAAGCAGATGTTTAATAAAATATTTCAACCATAAAATGAATTCACAAAGAGTAACTTAATAATGAGTGTCTAGTTTTCATAAAATGCCTCATTTAGTGCCTTGCACCCCAGAGGCACCCATTATTTAGTAATTAGTGATCACAATCTTCACCCAAGTACACAATCATAAAACTTACAGTAAGCTCACTCTAATATTTACTCTTGCTGAGTAATATAAGTAAATAACAGGAAGTAGTATTTGAATTATCTGTAGGTTTAGTATAACTTCAGTAAAGATGATTCATGAAATTCCTCTTAAGTCTCAGAACTTTTAAGAGCTAATGTTAGCCTATAAAAAATACTGTTTGCTTTTGTCCTTCACTTCTTTTTATTTTTTCTCTTCTATTTAGAATTTTCTTTAGATGATCCTCTTTATGCAATTATCATATGCCTTTATGGATTCAATACTCTTTATTATGTATTGTTTTCTTTGCAGATACAGTAGAAAACAAAATCACTTCAAGCCCTCTTACAGCATTTATATTCTAAGGAGAAAACAAAGTCCATAAACAAATAGTCATAAAAACACAAATTAAAAAATAACACTATAATATGTTTTTGAAAAACAAATAATACAGATTTCTGTAACAAGAGTCTGAGTTAAAATGGAATGTAAATGAAAGACTTCCTGAAGACAAAGTGCTACATATAGCAGGGATCTAGAAACAAAGAACAGTTTATTAACCAAAGAAGAACGAGGCTGAGGGGAAAAAGAGAACAGTCCAAGGAGAAGAATAACATACGGAAAGATCTCATAACAGAAAGGAGAATAGAGTATTTTAAAAACTAAAAAAGAAAAAGAAAAAATCCCATAAATTCTCATTAAGTACATTTTTACTTTTCAAAGCTAAGAGACTCTGAACTGGAAATCCATAAACATGAATTTGAATCCTGATTCTTCCTCCTAATTTGTTGTGTGACTCTGGTAAAGTATAGCCTACCTGGCCTGACTTTTTTAATCTGCAAATAAAGATTGAATTCATTTGCTCTTGATAATTCTCGGAGTATTCCAATTCAAAAAATAGAGGGCAACTACCTAGACCATTACCAAGTGTTATTAACTATATTTTATGCTCATTGATTTTCAATTATAACTAGCTTCTCAGAAATTTAACTTTCTTATTGCTTTAGTCATGCCAGCAAATAAAGATTCATAAAATAACCTTAAAGATGTAAGGCATCTTTCTACTAACAACTAGTATTATAAACTATTTGCATGTGACATGAATAACCAACAACAAAACATAAGCATCCATCATGAAAAATTAACCTATGTATTCATTAGTGAACAACTGAAATTTGCTGAGAAACAAGGTGAATTGTGGAGAAATACCAAACTATGATTTGTGGACTTTGTCAAAGTTCTTTCTTTCTTCAAAGTTCTCAAAGAAAAATGAACTCATTTAGGTGAAAAATAAGGTAGAAAATCAGGTTTGGTGTGTTTGGTTTAAGGCAAGAGTAATTGAGGACCCATGAAACCTAGCGGGAGTATTTCAATAGAAAATTAGACATGTACGTCTGAATTTGCTTAAGCAAGCTTGACTGGAGTCATAAATTGGGAGTCATCAGTGGATAGGTAAAAATCAAGACTTTGGGAGTGAAGACGTCCATTCACCAATTTCAGATGAAATATCCAAATAAGTTCTAATTTCTCCTGGTCCATTTTGAATTACAGTTTATCCAGGTAGGAAAATAAAATAAATTAATTAATGCACCTCAAAAGCAAATACATAAATACAGCTAAAATAGAGCCAAGGAATACATTTTAAAAATGGATAAAATATCCTTGAAGGAATTAGAGAGTGGCTAGTTTGAGTGAGACTTCATTGTGTGTTAGTAAATGTCACAGTGGAAAAGCAGTCACTCTATAGTACTATAGTACTCCTATAGGATGAGGCGTGGTGTGGCAAAGATTGTGCAATTCTTTGTCACTTTACTAGCTTCAGTGGCCTATAAGTCACACAACATTTCTGGATAAATAAAGCAAGAAAAAGTCATCTGTCTCAATAGCAACTATGGTCTACATGCCCTTAAAATTTTTTTAGATTAAAGAAGTCATATCCTAGACTTGTTCATTCTAGGCTTTTTGAATATACTGCATAAAGGCAGACTCTCTGATACCACTTCTTATTCTAAGCAGCCTCTTCTGAATGTATATTTTACTTGTTTAAATATTTAAATATTTACTGGATAGCCTACAGACTGGCACAATTGATCGGAACATATTCATCTCACAAATATTTATCTAATTTATCTAATATACAAGGGATCATTCCAGGTATGATAACCAGAACTAATTTCATGATAAACAAGGTCTGTCCCTCCATGTAGCTTATATTCCACTGAATCAATTTGACAATGAGTAAAGTGAGTTTTAATATTCTGTACTTCCACAGCATTTATCCCAAACTTCACCAGAATTATTTAAAAGAAAATTCCTAAAATTACAACTACATATTGATAATGATCAAGTAGAATAAGAATTTTTTTAAAAGACTTTGCTCTTTAAGAGCTCTGGGGAAAAAATAACATCCATTAATTTAATTTGAGGAGGGAGGAGATCCCTTTTGAAATTCTCTGGAGATGAGCAAGATTTAATTAAATAAACGTTCCATTGTGAAATTTCTTCCTATTTTAAGAAACAGTGTCTCTTAATTATTAAAAGAAACATTTCTCTTAATTATTTCTCTTTAACAGACCCTTGGAAAATCTGTCCAGCATTATCACATGACATAGTCTTGTCCTCAGATAGCTACTCAAGCTGACCAAAAGAACCTTGGGAGAATCTACATGCGTATTTGAAAACAAGTTTGACTTTCTAATGGAAACAAAACTTCATTGTAATTTTTCCTTTTTTTCATTGTCCTACATTTTCCTCCCCGAAGAATACATTAAAGTAAAACTCATATACTATGAATGATATTTTATTTGATTTCAAAATCAAAGGAAAAGCTTTTAGGACTCTTTGGTAATTTAAGTCACTTAGGGCATCTCAGTTGTCTAATTTACTTATCATAGAACAAAGAGATATTGTCCTTGATCCGGATTTCCCCTACCATGGCACTATTGATACTTTGATGAGATAATTATTTTTTGTGGGAGGGATGTCCTATACATTGTAGCCATATCTCCTGCCTCTTCTCACTAAATCCCACTAGCACTACCATCCCCAGTGTGCCAACCAGAAATGTCTCCAGATACTGCCAAATGTCCTTGGGAAGGGGCAAAATTGTTTCAATTAAGAACCATTGTCCTAGATTATAAGGGTCTCACTTGTTAGTAGTGGTACAGTTTATAAAATCCTCCAGTAACTGAAGACCTTTGATTTGGGGTACATACACAAGGTATAACCCAAAGTAGCTTGAATGTTAACTTATTTACTATTCTATTTGTTTAAATGTATGTTGCTTATTAATTATAGATTATAACATTGCAGAAGAAGCTTGGGAAACCATTTAATTATAACTTATAGGAACTAATGTTCTGTAAGGCATTAGGTTTAGAAAATTGTACACCACCATAATGTTGAACACAAGCATGTTTTTTAGTTTCCAGGTAAAGAAAGTAATATTAGAGTGGATATCCAAATATGAACAGCACAAATGGAGAATTAACATTAGGTACATTCAATTGCTAACTAGTTGATTAAATTTTCATGTCTTTTATTATGAGTGGGAAGTAATATTATATGAATATTAATAAAAACCATTTATTTTCCTTTGTGCTTAGGAGTTTTGCTCTTGTTAAATGTAGAAAATATGTGTAACTGCAGAAACCTGCTATAATATTTCCATTGTTGGAATTTTCTCATAAAGAGTAAAATGGGTTAAACTTTTATTTTCTGGAAAGCTACTTAAAGCCTAGAAAAAAAATAAATTTTGGCTTCACAAAATGTGTTTTACCAAGAAAGAAAGAATAGATCTAAAGTAATAGAAAATGGGGGGGAAGGATGAGGCAGATACATGAGGTATAAATCTTACATATTTATATAAATATTTATGTAAATTGAACTTATTAAAGAAGGCACAGTCTTTTGAGGATTGTCCCAACACTGAGATTTATCAGCTTACTCTACAGCTAGTGGTTGTAAAAATTTAATATTAGGTGGCCAAGAAAATCATGAAACAATGTTCAGCATCTCTAATTATTAGGGAAATGCAAATGAAAACCACAACGAGATATTACTTAATTCCAATAAAAATGGCTCATATTAAAAAGTCCCTAAACAGTAGATGCTGTCATGAATGCAGAAAGAAAAGAACTCTTATACACTGTCAGTGAGACTGCAAAACAGTACAATCTCAATGGAAAATTATATGGAGATACCTCAAAGAACTAAAAGGAGGCCTATCATTTCATCCAGCAATCCCACCCAGAGATTTGCTGCTGGGTATATTCCAAAGGAAAAAAAGGTCATTTTATAAAAAGGACACCTGCACTTGAATGTCTGTAACAGCACAATTCACAATCGCAAAGACGTAGAAACAATCCAAGTGCCTACCAATAAATGAATGGATTAATAAAATATGGAATGTGCTTACTATTGAGTACTACTCAGTCATAAAAAATATGATGACCTAGTATCTTTTGGGACAACCTGAATGGAGACCATTCTTCTAAGTGAAACATCACAGGAGTGGAGAAATAAACACATATACTTAATACCAGGTTACAACTGATTTATCAACACTTAAGTGCACATATGGAAGTAAATGTCAATCAAAATCAAGTGGGCAGATGAAGGAGAAGATCAATAAGTCCACACGTACTGGGTATGGTGAACACTGGGTGAGAGAACATGCTTATAATCTTGACCCTTTTTGTGCAGAAAGCAAAGTATGTAAATAAAACGTGTACCTCTTAATACTCTGAAATTTCAAAAAATAAAAAATTAATATCCAGGACTACAGCTCAGCAGTCATCAAGAAAAAATTCCCAGGAGAGAGCAAGATGGCAACTGAGTAACAGCTTCTTTGCAACTGGGAGTAGTGAGACTGGGGAGAGAAGAATCCAGACATCTCTGGCTTGTGGGCGCTGCCCAGAAACATCCCTTTGGGGATGCAGGGAGACAGCAAGAGAAGGAGGACAAAAGTGGAGAAGTGGCAAGTGGTTGCAATCGATCTGAAGTTGCCACAGTTGTAACTGCAATAGCAACGAGATTGCAGACAGGGAAGGCCTTCCCTATGGGTTGTTTTGTGGACTTGGGCACTTGGTTGAATTACTTAGGAGAACTTGGGTAAGAGTGCAAGTGACTTTAAGTGTTGTCCAGGGTCCAAGACTGAGCTGATGGGCTGGAAGGGAACTAACATTGTTCTTCTCTGGGCCTCCCACATGGGCAGCCATTGTGGGAGAACAGCCACTGCAGGCTCCACCCTCAGGGTTGCAGAGCGAGGCTTGGGCTGGGAGACTGTGGGCAAGTGATCCAGTAACTGTGAGTACCTGCCAAAGGCCAGGACTGAGACACTGGGGAAGAACAGAGCTTTTAGTGTTTGGCAGTGGGAAAGGTTCTCCAAGACACATTGTGATGAGCCTTACCAAAGTCAAGACAGAAGAAAAGATTCTGCAAGCTTCCAGGAGCACCAATAGACCTACAGGGGCAAATCCATCAGGGTGACTGCAGACTTCTCTAACAAAACTTTTCAAGCCAAAAGACAATGGTCATCTACTTTAATCTACTTAAACAAAACAATTTCCAGCCCCACATTCTATATCCTGCTAAGCTAAGCTTTCAAATTGATGGAGAAATCAAATATTTTACTGATATGCGAACATTGAGGAAATTTGCCACAATAAGACCAGCTCTACAGGAAATACTTCAACCTGTTCTACACACTGACCATCACAATGGATCACCAGCAAAGTAAGCACCCAGAAATTAAAGGACAGAATCTAGCTTCTGCAATGATATAGAAGTATAGGCATTGGTAGCCATTTCTTAAACTGATCGAAGCTATCTATGACAACCCCACAGCTAATATTTTACTAAATGGAGGAAAACTGAAAGCTTTTCCTCTTAGAACAAGAACCAGACAAGGTTATCCTCTATTGCCACTACTATTCAGCATAGTGCTGGAGGTTCTAGCCAATATAAATAGGCAAGAGAAGGAAATAAAGGGAATCCAAATGGGAGCAGAGAAGGTCAAACTCTCCCTCTTTGCTGACAATATGATCTTATACTTACAGAATCCCAAAGACTCAACCTCAAGACTCCTGGAAGTCATAAAAAAAATGGTAATATCTCAGGATATAAAATCAATGTCCACAAGTCAGTAGCTTTTGCATACACCAACAATAGTCAAGATGAGAGGCTAATTAAGGATACAACTCCCTTCACTGTAGTTTAAAAGAAAATGAAATACTTAGGAATATACCTAACAAAAGAGGTGAAGGACCTCTATAAAGAAAATTAGGAAATCCTAAGAAAGGAAAGCCATTAACAAATGGAAGAACATACCATGCTCATGGCTGGAAAGAATCAACATTGTTAAAATGTCTATACTGTCCAAAGCAATCTACAGATTCAATGCCATCCCTATTAAAATACCAATATTATACTTTTAAAACTTGTAAAAAATGATTCTGCATTTTGTACGGAGCCAGAAAAAAACCCTGGATAGCTAAGGCAGTTCTTAGTAATAAGAACAAAGCCGATGGCAACAGCATGTCAGACTTCAGGCTGTACTATGCCACAGTTGTCAAAACAAGATGGTATTGGCACAAAAATAGAGACATAGTCATTTGGAATCGAATAGAAAACCAGGAAATGAAATTAACATCTTACAGCCACCTAGTCTTCGATAAACCAAACAAGAATGTACACTAGAGGAAAGAATCCCTATTCAATAAATGAGGCTGAGAGAACTGGATATCCACATGTAAAAGACTGAAACTGGACCTGCACCTTTCTCCACTCACAAAATTGATTCAAGATGGATAAAGGACTTAAATTTAATGCATGAAATGATAAAAATCCTCAAAGAAAACATAGGAAAAACACTCGAAGATATCGGCCTGGGGAAAGACTTTATGAAGAAGACTGCTGTGGCAATTGAAACAACAATAAAAATAAACAAATGGGACTTAATTAAACTGAAAAGCTTCTTTACAACTAAAGAGAACTAAGGAGACAACAACCAAAGCAAATAGACAACCTACACAATGGGAAAGGATATTTGCATATTTTGAACCAGACAAAAGCTTGACAACTAGAATCTATAGAGAACTCAAATTAATCCACATGAAAAAGCCAACAATTCCATATATCAATGGGCCAGAGAGATGAATAGAACCTTCTCTAAAGAAGAAAAACGAATGGCTAGCAAACATATGAAAAAATGCTCATCATCCCTAATTATCAGAGAAATGCAAAACAAAACCACCCTGATATATCATCTAACCCCAGTAAGAATGTCTCACATCACAAAATCTCAAAACTGTAGATGCTGGCGTGGATGTGGAGAGAAGGGCACACTTTTACACTGCTGGTGGGACTGCAAACTAATATAACCTTTTTGGAAGGAAGTATTGAGAATGCTCAAAGAACTCAAACTAGACCTCCCATTTGATCCTGCAATCCCATTACTGGGAATATACCCAGAAGGAAAAAAGTCCTTTTACCATAAAGACACTTGCACTAGACTATTATCGCAGCTCAATTTACAATCACCAAAATGTGGAAATAGCCTAAATGCCCCCCACCCCAGGAATGGATTAACAAGCTGTGGTATATGTATACCATGGAATTCTATTCAGCCATTAAAAAAGATGGAGACAGTTTCGGCGCCTATGGCTCAACAGGCTAAGGCGCCAGCCACGTACACCTAAGCTGGTGGGTTCGAATCCAGCCCAGACCCGCCAAACAACAATGATGATGGCTGCAACCAAAAAATGACCAGGCATTGTGGCGGGCACCTGTAGTCCCAGCTACTTGGGAGGCAGAGGCAGGAGACTCGCTTGAGCCCAGGAATTGGAAGTTGCTGTGAGCTGTGATGCCACAACACTCTGTCCAGGGTGATAGCTTGAGGCTCTGTCTCAAAAAAAAAAAAAAAAAAGTTGGATACTTTCCATCCTTTATAGTAAAATGGATCGCAGTGGAACACATTATTGTTAGTAAAGCATCACAAGAATGGAGAAGCATGAATCCTATGTATTCAATTTTGATGTGAGGACAATTAATGACATAGTACAAGGTGGGGGTGGGGGAAGGGGAGAACAGAGAGAGGGAAAGAGGGAGTGGGGTGGTGTCTCAGTGTGACGATATGATCTTCTTACTTAGAGAACCCCAAAGACTCAACCACAAGACTCCTGGAAGTCATCAAAAAATAGGAAGCAAGACACAATTGTAAGAGGGACTTTACCTAACAAATGCAATCTGTGTAACCTGTTTTCTTGTACCCTCAATGAATCCCCAACAATTGAAGAAGAAAGAAAGAAAAGCAAGAAAATAAAAATGAAAGAAAAAATTGCCAAAACCCAGATTCTGTTTTAATTGGGAACATAATCCTAACTAGAACTAGAAAATGTGGTCCATGGTACACAAAGCCCCTCTCTTCAGCATCCTCATCATATCCAGAAATCCCATATGAAATTCCAGATTCATTTGTAAGACATTTTTATTTACATACTTGACTTAGTCATAGTCTATGATAACAATAATGACACAATGTCCAGAAATTATAGAAAGAATTTATGACACTCCAAATCAACTGCAGAACTATTTTCAAACTAGCTAAATCCTAACATGCTCAAAAGGAGCAAGCAAGCATTTTGATAATCTGGTAAGATTACAGACAGGCCTGGGGC
Source organism: Perodicticus potto (assembly GCA_963574655.1). Classification (NCBI taxonomy): domain Eukaryota; kingdom Metazoa; phylum Chordata; class Mammalia; order Primates; family Lorisidae; genus Perodicticus; species Perodicticus potto. Next base: position 37,639 of record CAUYRH010050329.1, read on the forward strand.
CTCTGTGTGCACTCTCTATATATGGGAAGTTTATTTAATAATGACCCAAAGTCACCTGTGACTGCATTTGTTTGACACCCTAACTGGGAAGCATTTGAATAGACTTAGTAATAAGAGAACATGGGATTGGGGTGGCAAAAGCAAATTAAAACTGTTAGTTTATTTGCCTGTATATTTTTTGTTTTTAAATATTTTACTTTTTAATTATTATGAGTATATAACTGTTGTATATCTTTAAAAGATAAAAGTGAGGTTTTGATACAGACATATTTTCTAACACCCTGGATGAAAGCAGAAAGCATCAACTACTTGTTTCATAATTTTCTGGACATGAACTTTTCCTAAGGCCAATTTTCATCTCTTATTTTACTGCATTAAGCATTTGGCCAAGATAATTCTTCCATTATCTGTGTGCATTCAATGATGTGATGTTTGTTTTAGAATTATTGAATGATCCAGGTCTTTTTATATCTCAGAAATGACTACTCTTGGCTATTTCCTCACTGGTCTATAAGAATATGAAAACCTTAAAGTATTTTTTAATTAGTTAATTTCTATCTATAACTGACAAATAATACATTTGTATGTTCATTGTATAAAAATATGTATATGAGGTAGACAGGCTAAGTTGAGCTAGTTAATATTCTAACATTTTTAAAGAAAAACAATGTTTTTAGCAACTTGATACTAAACATCTAAAATATTTTTGTTAAAGCAGACACATTGTTTTACGTGTTTTTCCATCAGGAACTCTTTATTCTTTTTGCTACTGCTTGTCTAGGGACTTGAACTGTTTGAAAATCTTTATGATGAAAACAGAGATCCCTGAAAATTCACTGTAGAAGCAGTTTATTGAGGACACTAGTGTCTCGTACATACTTAAGTACTGGAAAGTAAAACAACTTCCCTGGGCCCTCAAGCTTTCCCCTTGTCCGGGTTAATGTGAACTCCAAATTTTACTATGCAAATCAAAAACAATCAAAGATTTTATAATAGATCTTGAGAAGAGTCTTTTTGACACCATCTAAATGGGAATGAGAAAGAATTTGTCCCAAATTATTGCACCCATGTCTCCCCAGCAATACAAAATGGAATCAGTACTTTCTCTACTCTGAGAAAACTCAATAGCTAAATTTTCTACTTCTTAGCAGTTCTGTTGGAAAGATTGTCAGGGTAGTAAAGTGAAATAAATGATTATCTGTGGAAAGCAACACTTTTCTCTTTTTCACTTTAATATCTCAAAGACAAATCTATAAGCTCTTTGTCCCTTAAGGGAACACCAAAGACTGTACTTAATATTTCATTTAAGTTTTTGCCAATGTTTCCAGAACAACATTCTGTAAATCTTTTTTTAACATAAACTTCCTTTTTTAAAAAGTCCACTTTGTATCTTTCAAATATAACGTGAAAATACCTTTCCCCGATGTTCAAATGAAAATTCTTTGTTCTAAGCTACATCTTGTAGCTTAGATTCTCAATAGAACTTCACCCCAGAAAAAGGGACCCTGGCATAAATTTTTGGACTAGAAATGTTCTTCTTTTCTTCGTTGTATTTAGAGCATGGTTTCTAGAAAGCGGGTCTCCATTCCTTCTTTCTGGCCATCCCATTTCCTCATTTCCTGGTAAGCAAGCTGTAGGCAAAGTTGGTCATGTGACCAATGAGGTTTTGTATTTGCCCTTCAATATCATTCAGAAGGATAGCAATTAAAAAAAAAGTGTCCTTTAAATTTCTGAAGCAATCTCAGAGAGGGGAATTTTCAAACCCTAGAAATGCATACTTAAGTATTCTCAATTTAATATACTGAGATTAATGTTGGCAGCAGATAAAATCAGTCCATATCATTTTCCTTAGAGGGAATTAAAACATTGGCATTGACAGTCAAACTAATATATTATTGGCCCTGAGTCACTGATTTACTCGAAGTCTGGAGTATTTACATTGGGTAAATGAACAATATAAATGAAAAAAGCAGCTACGTATATGGGCCAACAAACATCAATAATTTAATTATTTTCCTCCATAGCAGATAGAGAGAAATAATTTATGGGGCCAAGAGGAACATTAACATAAGCTTTTCTCTCTTGGCTAATAAATCTGAATAAAATACTTTTGCTGTGCCAGGGCAACATTCCTAGAAAAGCTTTCTTAAGCCCAAGTAAGTTTAACACTCCTTCAAACATCATGGCCTAATCATGTGCAAAGACTCCTCTATAATTTCATAATTCTCCAGTGAGGGACAGAGAAAAATACTTTTCTTTGGTTTGTAAAGAAACCAGTTTAATGCAAATCAGGGACTAGTCATGGAGGATAATCTTTCAGTTCTCCCACTTTGCTATTTGTATACCACTGTACAAAGTTTGTAATATTATCTCTGTCCTTAGAATCAGCAAAATGACTTTCCAAAATCCATAAATACCAGTTGGGGAAATTTTTATTCAGAGGAGTAAAAAAAAAAAAAAATGAAAATGAATTTGAAAGGCATAATAACATCTGCTGGGTTTGGAAAATATGATTTTCCTCAAGTCATTTTGTGTAATTCACATCCAAGCTTAGAATAATGTTCCAATCTATTAGGCTATGTTGTGGTTCCAGTAATATTTTTTTTAATATTTTATTTTTTAACTGTAATCAGTTTTACATTTTAATCTTACTAATCTCCACAGAACTTTCTATCTATTTTAATAAAAGTTAAATCATTTTATGTTGGCATTTTAATGGAAAATAGTAAAATTCTAAATGTAAAACAGCAACTAGCTATAAACTAGCACATGGTTAAAATATGACCAAGGTGGGGCAGCACCTGTGGCTCAAAGAGTAAGGCACCGGCCCCATGTATGTGCCAGAGGTGGCAAGGTAGCAAGTTCAAGTCCAGCCCTGGCCAAAAACTGCAAAAAAAAAAAAAAAAAAATATATATATATATATATATGACCAAGGATCTCATGTGAGTTTGGAGCTGAGAATTCATTAGGATTTGAGTTCTCTTCCCAAGAATGAAGTCCCTTAAATCACCACCCAACTATATACCATATGTATATAATTAGGGAGACTAGTTAATGAATGGTCTATTTGCAAGGCTTTTCATGCTCCCAACCTATGATCGGATAAATTGCATGTAGATAATGGAATAGATTTAATTTGCTAGCTGCTCTAGGACCGTGAAAAGAGTACAAGGTATAGGGAACATGTGGCTAGTTTCCAGTTTCAGTTTAGCTACCTATGACTCTAAACAAGTCCTGATCTTACTGACCCCTTCAGTTTCCTCGTTTGTGAATTGTGAATAATGACACCTGACAGGATTGTTGTGAAAATCAAGTATACAAGTTTTAATTAAGGTATAGTGCAGCAAAACCAGAAATATCAACCATTCCCTATACAAACATATTTAGGGATAAGAGGTAAACATTATTTCTTAATCTGAAATATTAACCCACATATAAGGAACATTTCACAATATAAGTAGCAAACAACTTCTATTTTCTCTCTTCTTTTCCTATGTTAAGAATTTTTTGCCTAATCTACTGTTTGCATTGATACCAAAGTCAGTGCTTTCAGAAATATTAACTAGAAAGAATTCTCCCAACACAATAGTAAGGAAATAATCAACCTAATTTTATAAAATGGGCAAAAGAAAAAAATGGGCAAAAAACTCAACAGACACTTCACCAACGAAGATTTATATATTAATGGCAAATAAGCACTAATGAAAGATTTTCAACTTTAACAGCCATTAGAGAAATATAAATTAAAATCACAATGAGAAATTACTATATATACCTTCAAGCATGGCTAAAATTTAAAAAATTGAAAAGCCAAGTACTGGAAAGGATAAAGAGAAAGATACAGAGCATCTTGGACTCTCATACACTACTATTGAGAATGTAAAGTACAACATCTACTATGGAAAAATGTTTTACAGTTTCCTATAATGTTTTTCTCAAGTTATGTAAGCACTTACCTGCAATCTCACTCCTGGGACTTATCCCAGAGAAATAAAAATTTATGCTCACACAAAAATCTATACACAAACATTTATAGCAACTGGATTTGTATAATAGTTGCCAAAACTGAAAACTCCAAATGTGCTTCAGTGGGTAAATAAAAACAGTGGTATATCCATTCAATGAAATATTACTCAGTAGCAAGAAGAAAAGAACAACTGATACACAAACAAAGGAATTCTGCTGAGTGAAAGAGGCTAGTGCCTCATGGTTACACACTATACGTGCCCAAGGATATGATACTTTCAAAAACAAAAACCTGTAATAATTAAGAACAAATAAGTAGTTGCATGAGGTTAGAAGTGAATGAAATTGTAACTACAGGGGGTAGCACAGGGAAGTTTTTGGGTGATGGAATTGCTCTGTAAAGTTTTTGAATAAAAATTTAAAGTATATTATATGTCACTCTATTATTTAAGGATTTTTAAGATTCCTGTTTCATAGGGAATAGAATTTAAACTTAAGGCAATTCTCCCTCCTTCATCTTCTACCACTACTCTCATCTTCCCTCAGTACATAATTATCAAAAAGCATCCCTCTAACAACCCACCCCCCTACTTTCCCTTCTCCCACCCCTTGCCTCCTTCATCCTAGAATATAGTTGTGTTTCATTTTTCATATGCAAGTGTGAGTGATTATAAATTGGTTTCACAGTAGTGCTGAGTACATTGGATATTTTTTTTTCCATTTCTGAGATACTTTACTAAGAAGAATATTTTCCAGCTCCATTCATGTAAACATAAAAGAGGTAAAGTCTCCATTTTTTTAATGCTGCATAGTATTCCATGGTATACATACACCACAATTTATTAATCCATTCATGGGTCGATGTGCCCTTGGGCTTCTTCCATGACTTGGTAATTATGAACTGAGCTGCAATGAACAATCTGGTGCAAATATCTTTATTGTCAAGTGACTTTTTGTCCTTTGCATATACTCCTAGAAGAGGAATTGCAGGATCAAATGGTAGGTCTACATTTAGATCCCTGAGCATTCTCCAAACTTCCTTCCAAAAGGAAAGTACTAGTTCGCATTCCCACCAGCAGTGCAGAAGTGTTCCCTTTTCTCCACACCAACATCTGTAGTTTTGGGATTTTGTGACGTGGGCTACTCTTATTGGAGTTAGATGGTATCTCAAAGTGGTTTGGGTTTGCATTTCTCTGATGATTAAAGATGATGAGCATTTTTTCATGTATCTGTAGACCATGTGCCTGTCATCTTCAAAGAAGCTTCTGTTCATGTCTCTTGCCCACAATGAAATGGGATCATTTAGTTTTTTCTTAGTAATAAGTTTGAGTTCTCTGTGGATTCTGGTTATTAGACCTTTGTCAGAAATATAATTTGCAAAAATCCTCTCCCATTCTGAGGGCTGTCTATTTGCTTTACTTAGTGTGTTCTTAGCAGTGCACGGGCTTTTTAATTTGATCAGATCCCAGTAGTGTATTTTGGATGTTGCTTTAATTGCCCGGGGTGTCCTCCTCATGAAGTAGTCTCCCAAGCCAATTTTTTCAAGCATTTCCCCTGCATTCTCTCTAAGAATTTTTAACAGAAAAAAACTCAAATAACTAAGACATTACTCAGTAATAAAAACAAATCGGGAAGAATCATGCTTCCAGACTTCAGACTATACTATAAATCGGTAGTGATCAAAACAGCATGGTACTGGCACAAAAATAGAGAGGTAGATGTATGGAACAGAATTTCAGACCAAGAGGTGAACCCAGACACTTACCGTCATTTGATTTTTCATAAACCTAGTAAAAATATAAATTGGGGGAAAGATTCCCTATTCAATAAATGGTGCTAGAGTGAATTGGCTAGCAACCTGTAAAAGACTGAAATGGACCCACGCCTTTCTCCTCTAACAAAAATTGACTCTCACTAGTTTAAGGACGTAAACTTAAGACATGAAAATCAGTATTTTTTAAATTCAGTGAAACATGTTCACAAAAATCTTGCTAAAAGTAAAACTGAGTTTTAAAATAATGTGAATTGGCTTAGAAATCAGTGAGCAGTTAAAAGTAAATTTTTAAGAATAATAACAGGGTCCATCATGGACATACAGGATGTAAGAAGGTAGGGAGTTTTCCCCATGGCTCTATCATACTCACCCACACATAATTTTTATCCTTGATGAGTTATTCGAGGGAACCAGACAGATTGCCTGACCCCAAATATCCATTCTGCTAACTTTTCAAGGCCTAAAACACCACCATTAAAAACTTGTCAGTTTTAGTCTAGAGAAAATAACTAAGTTAAAAAGGTATGGTCCCTGACTGTAAGGCATCTGAAAAATTAGGAAGTGAAAACTCATATGTCTGAAATAATTCATGAACAAATAAATGTGAGGTTCTATACAAAAAGATTCATAGACTCCAGGAAATCAGAGAAAATAGAAGAGTGAGAGAGTATTCAAAAGTTCTTTATAAGAACTGAGACTTGGTCTGATCTTGAGTAACTAACACACAGAAGAAAAGGAAAGATAGATTGAACACAGGATGCTGATAGATATGAGACCAGAACTGCAAGATGAACCTCATAACCCAGTAGAGCCAGGACATTGATATTGTAAATAAATGACTGAATAGCCTTGTTTTCTTCATTGAAGTACTGGAATATGATGATAAATGCAAAAGTATAATGCCTAGAAAGGTTAAAGAGATGTCTCCTGTGTGTGTTAAAAATAAGAGTGAATGGTTGTTTTCTTAAATACAGTCTGAATACTATTAAATGATCTAGAAAACATAGTTTTTCTTCCATCTATAGGATGATGGAAGGATTGCTATGCCATCTAACGTATATATTCTTTAATTAACACACATGAACACATACCTATTTAAAACTTATAAGATAGAAACTTTGTTTAAAAAAGAAAGGAGAAAAATGTATTGTCTGCCTGCTCTAAGCAATAGTAATTTTAAATATAGATTCATGATATCTAGAGCAAAGAAGATATTTATAGCAGAACTGAAACTGGGAGAATTCCCAGGAAACTAAATCAGATACTTATTGTCTTTGATTTTTTTTTTCCAGAAAGGACAATATATTTTAGAACTCTCAAAGAGAAATTGCAAATGAGTATATTCGATTGGAGAGAGAAAAAATGTGTTCTCCCCACTCCTCTTGGGTAGAATCCAAGAAAAAACATTCAAAATACTTAATTAACATTTTTAAGTGAAATTCATATTATAATGATGGGTTATACTCAAAGCAGATTTTAGGATTAAAGTCCTGTATTTCAAAGGATTCTGTTGACCTTTAAAGAAAATAGAGTTTGTACTAGTCTACATTTGCCATCAAAGAAATAAAAAAATAAAGTCACATATCTATCCAGAGGGATTTTAACTAAAATAGTTGCTAGATGAGGAAACTGAGAAGAATAAAGTTTTTAAAATAAATTCAAAAATCCCTGGGAAATAAGCATTATTGAAACATTGAATATTAGATGAGTATATACAAAACACTTACCTTTGTAGTTACAATCTAAAATAAAATATGTATGTGTACACTTTTCAGAAGTCATTACAGAGACATGAAGTAGGCCGGGCACAGTGGCTCATGCCTGTAATTCAAACACTCTCAAGCACTCTGGGAAGCCAAGTAGGGGAGGGACAGGGCAAATGGATCACTTGAGCTCAGGAGTTTGAGACCAACCTGTGTAAGAATGAGACTTGGTCTCTACAGAAAAATTAGCCAGGGCTCGGCGCCTGTGGCTCACCAGGCTAAGGCGCAAGACACGTACACCTGATATGGCGCATTCGAATCCAGCCTGGGCCCGCCAAACAACAATGACTGCTGCAACCAAAAAATGGCCGGGCATTATGGCAGGCACCTGTAGTCCCAGCTACTTGGGAGGCGGAGGAAGGAGACTCGCTTGAGCCCAGGAATTGGAGGTTGCTGTGAGCTGTGATGCCACAGCACTCTGTCCAGGGTGATAGCTTGAGGCTCTGTCTCAAAAAAAAAAGAAAAAGAAAAATTAGCCAGGCATTGTGGCAGGTGGTGGGTGCCTGTAGTCCCAGCTGCTCAGAAAGCTGAAGTGGTAGAAATACTTAAACCCAGGAGTTAAAGGCTGCTGTGAGCTATAATGATGCCACAACACTCAACCCCACAGTGACAGAGACTCTGCCCACCCCCCCCAAAAAAGGAAGATGGGATGTGAAGTAGCAGGGTATAATGGTTATCTATTTCAGTGTAACAAATAGCTCCCCAAATTTAGTAGCTTAAAAGAATATCTCTTATCTGATAGTTTCTGTGATTCAGGAATCCAGGTACAACTTAATTGAGTCTTCTGTTTCAGAGTTTCTCACAAATTGAGGTATGACTATTGAAGTATTGTTCTGAGCTGCAGTTATCTCAATGCTTGCCTGGGAAAGGATCCATTTCCATTCTCACCTTCAGTAGTTGCTGGCAAGAATTTCTTACCCACAGCAGTCAGCCAGAGGCTGCTCTCTCTGTCTTTTGTCATGTGGGCCTCTTAGGACAGCTCACATGTGGCCACTTGCTTCATCAAAGTAAGTGAGAAGACCCAAAGAAAGAATGACAAGAAGATGGCCATTCCAAGCCGTTATAACCTAATCCCTTAAGTGGCATGCCATCATCATTCCAGCCATATGCTATTCATCAGGATTGAGTTGCTAGGTCTAGTCCACACATATACAGGGGATTGCAGCATATACACAAGGACATGAATCCAGGAATCAGATCTATAGGACCTGTCTTGAGTGCTGTATACAGTGCAGGGTTTGGTAAAGAATTTAAACAATAAATAACTGGAAGTGGGTTGCAGAAATCTGCTTTTATACTGAAATGGAGGTGGCACACCCAGATCTTAGAGACTCACATATTATATATGCCCCAGATCACCGTATGTGTACCTATGAAAAGCAAAATTATGAATGCAAATTAGCAAGTATTATTCCTTGCACAATCTCTGAAGTTTCTGCTTTTAACATCATCAGTTTTTAATATAAATGGCATAAAATGTAAAATGGAATTTAACTCAGCAACCCAATTTGTTTAGATAATGCTTCTTTGTTTGAAATGTTATCTCACACTGGAAATAACAGTCATTCCTTGGTACCTATGTGGGATTGGTTGTAGGACATCCACAGACACTGGCTACTCAAGATGCTGATATAATATAGCCTGGTGTTTGCATATAAGCCAGTCACAGCCTCCCTCCCACATACTTTAAACCTTCTCTGGATTATTTATCACACCTAATACAATGTAAATGCTAACCAAATAATTGTTATATTATTTAGGGAATAATGATAAGAAAAAAAAGTCAGTACGTGTTCAGTAAAGACACAACCATCCTTTTTTTTCCTGGAATATGTTGGGCCACGGTTCACTGACTCCACAGATGCAAAACACAAGGATATAGAGGGCTGACTGTATATCAGTTCTTAAAAATTGTCTAGATTGTTAGATCAATATTAACTTTTTTGAAAAGAAATGGGGAAATGATTAGCTTTGTAATTATAAAAACATCACTTTTATGTTTATTCATTTTGTATATTTTGTTCAGTTTTTGTTCCCTCCTTACCCTTACCATATTTCCACATAGGCAGAATTGTCTTCCCACATCTACTGACCACATGATATGCTCTTGGCCTCTTGGCCTTACAATTTGCTTTGACCAACAAAATCACAACATGTTGGGTCTGAGCACAATCTTTAAGGAGAAGTACATATTTCTACTTACTTTTGATTATCTGCACTTCAATCCAAAACATGTTCCATGCTCCTTGAGAACTGGTCCCAGAACGAGACGCTTGGAGCAGACTGAAGGCTGGAACTAAACCCACCTGAGGCCTGATGATCTCTAACCAACCTCAAGCAATAGTCAGACCAATACACAAGAAATAATTGTTTCTTCTTGTTAGCACTGAGATTTGGGGTTGTTTGTTTCACAGTAAGAGCTTACTGAAACAACTGGTTTAATAATAAAAAATAATAACAAAGAGGAAATAACAAGGCCACAAACTTTAAAAGTATATCATTGACAATTCTCAAACTGTTTACATTGACAGATTAGGTTCTCCATTCTAAACATCATCACTTATTGCACAAATTGCTCTGTGATCTTGACCAAATTATTTTTTAGCTTCTCTGGATCACAGTTTCCTTAGAAGAATTCAATGAGATAATAGATCAGAAAGCGTCTAAGATAACCTTAGAACATAGTCGTTCCACCTCGTTTGTTTAATTTTATCATAATTAAGTCTAGTACAACACATTAAAAATAAATTTTAGAAACTTTTACAAAAGCTAAAGGATAAAATGCTACTATAAATAATTCAATAACTAGTCTGAATTGACCAGAAACACCAGCAATCAAACTTTTTAATGTGTAATTAAAAATGAGCCTGACTCATTAGTGTAAGTAATGAGAATTTACAGATTTAAAAAATGAGCTACATAGTAATTCTTTTTACAGAGGTTAATGATATTTCAATGTAGCAAATCCCCATTTAATAGACTCCACAAATTAAGAATTTATGATAGTCTAATTTTGGCAGGATAAAATCTACCTTTTTGGCTCGGCACCTGTGGCTCAACGGGCTAAGGTGCCAGTCACGTACACCTGAGCTGGCGGGTTTGAATCCAGCCTGGGCCCACCAAACAACAATGATGGCTGCAACCAAAAAATGGCCCGGTGTTGTGGCGTGCGCCTGTAGTCCCAGCTACTTGGGAGGCAGAGGCAAGAGACTCGCTTGAGCCCAGGAGTTGGAGGTTGCTGTGAGCTGTGGTGTCACAGCACTCTATCCAGGGTGACAGCTTGAGGCTCTGTCTCGAAAAAAAAAAAACAAAAACAAAAACTGCCATAGTCACCACAGCCTTCAGCAACCACCACCCTGATCAGTCAGCAGCCTTCAACATGGAGGCGGGACCCTTCATCAGCAAAATGATTATGTGACTTTCTGCAGGCTCAAATGATTGTTAGTAGTTTTTAGC